>CAUYQV010089341.1:0-17240 GCA_963574575.1 Galagoides demidoff
AAAAAAAAAAAAAAAAAGAATGCTAGGATTACTGGTGTTAAGTCAATCTGCTTGGCCTTAAGTGTAAACTTTTAGACTTTCATCATAAGGTATGAGGTTACTTGTGGGTTTTTTATAGATGCCCTTTATCAGGTTAAAGAAGTTCCCTTCTATCCCTAGTTTATTGAGTGTTTTTATTATGAAAAGGTGTTAGATTTTTTTCCCCCCCAGATGCCTTTTCTGTGTCTTTTAAGATTGTGGTTCCCAACCCCTGGGCCATGGACTGGTACCAGTCTGTGACCTGTTAGGAACCAGGCTGGACAGCAAGTGAATGAGTGGTGAGCAAGCGAAGCTTCATCTGTATTCACGGCCACTTCCATCCCCATCATAACCTAAGCTCTGCCACCTATCAGCTAATTAGATTATTAGATTCCCATAGGAGTGTGAACCCTGCTGTAGGCTGTTTATAGGAGGAATCTAGGTTTGCATGCTCCTTATGGGAACCTAATGCCTGATGATCGGAGGCAGAGCTGAGGTGGTGATGCCACAATGCCATAATGCTCAGCTATTTTTTTGTTGCAGTTGTCATTGTTTTTAGCAGGCCTGGGCTGGGTTTGAACCCACCAGCCTGTGGCTGGCGCCGTAACCACTATGCTATGGGTGGGGAGCTGGTTTTTCTATTTTTGGTAGAGACGGAGTCTCACCCTGGCTCAGGCTGGTTTTGAACATCTGAGTGCAAGTAATCCACCTGCCTTGGCCTCCCTGGGTGCTTGGATTATAGGCGCGAGTTACCATGGCCAGCAAAAATTTTCTTTCTTGTGTATGGCAGTCAGTGTGTTAAACATTTGATAGAATTTACCATCTGGGCCTGCAGTTTCCTTTGTGAATTTTTTCATTACTAACTCAGTATTTTTTGCTTGTCTTTGGTCTATTCAGATTTTGTTCCTATCATGTAGGTTATCTAAGTCTTGAACTCTGGAGCTCAAGCTCTTTATTATTCCTTTAGAATCTTTTTATTTCTGTAAGATTGTAATAATGTCTCCCTTTTCATTCCTGATTTTTGTACTTTGAATCCTCCTCCCCTTTTTCTTGGTTAGTCTAGCTAATGGTTTGTCAAATTTGTTGATCTTTTTACAAGGACAAACTTTTTTGTTCATTGATTTTTCTCTATTTTTCTGTTTTATGCTTTCATTTCATTTCTTTTCTGATCTTTTTCCTTTGTTCTGCTTGTTTTAGCTTTAGTTACTGTACTTTGCATCATTTCTTTTTCTGTCCTTTTTTTTTTTTTTGAGACGGAGTCTCACTACATTGCCCTCAGTAGAGAGCTGTGGCATCACAGCTTACAGCAACCTCAAATCTTTGGGCTTAAATGATTCTCCTGCCTCAGTCTCCTGAGCAGCTGGGACTACAGGCGCCCACCACAATGCCCAGCTATTTTTTGGCTGTAGTTGTCATTGCTATTTGGCAGGCCCAGGCCTGGCTTAAACCCGCCACCTGTGATATTCATGTGGCTGGCACCCTAGTTTCTTGAGCCACAGGCACCGAGCCTTTCTCTCCTTTTTAGTTAATACTTTAGCGTCATTATACTTTGTGTAGTTTCTTAAAGTAGAAGACTAGGTTGATGATTTGAGATTTTCTGTTTTTTTTTTTTTTTTTTGTAGAGACAGAGTCTCACTTTATGAGCCAGGTCTGAACCTGCCTCCCTTGGTATATGGGGCCGGCCCCCTACCCACTGAGTCATAGGCGCTGCCCTACTTTATTTCTTAAAATATGGAATGCTTCACGGATTTTTATGTTACGTGTCAATAGAAAAGAACTGAAATTCTGTAAAATAATTTAAAGAGGTTTATTCTGAGCTAAATATTTGCAACCATAGCCCAGAGAGCCATGCCTATGAAGCCTTGAGCAAGTGGTCTTTGTGTGGTTGGGTTATAGTTTGGATTTATGCATTTCAGGGAGTCAGGAATTACATGTAAAATCATGATTCAATGCATGGATGATATACATTGGTTTGGCTTAAAAAGGCAAGACATCTTGAAATGGGGCATTACAGCTTGTAGGTGGATTTAAGATTCTTTGCTTTGTAATTTAGATAGATTGAAGTTTTATCTAAAGGCTTGAAATGTTTTAAGTTATAGGAATTTGTTAATCAGACAAATTCCTAGACCTAAAGTGAACACACATCCAGACTCAAGCGATTTGCTAAGTATTGATGACCTGCAGGTGTGGTTTAAGCTTTGTCTCCTATGCCTTAGACTTGTTAATGAGTGACACAGGATCTCTCTAGCAGGAAGGCTGGCCTGACAGACATGTCTGACCTCCCTTCTCAGGGCCAGCAGCTCAGCTTTCCAGTATTTCTCAGGTTCCCTTGGCTAAGAGGAGGTCCATTCACTGACCTGAAGGTGCTTAAGATTTGATTGTAGGTCACACGTCCTTTCACAGAGGCCATGCTAGTCTTCTCTGTCATTCCTGTTTTGGTATATGTGCTGCCAAAATGAATTGAGATCTTTGTCTTTTAATGTAGGCATTTACAATAGCATTATATTGTATTTGTGGTACTTTACTTTGAAAACATTAATGCAAATTGTAATCAGATCAGTACTTTGGGATTAGATGATTAACATAAAGATTCTTGGAAATAATTTTTGATCCCATGACTTGCTGTAATAGAGTAGGACTCTCTACCCTTGCAGACAGAGTCTCATTATGTTGTTCTTGGTAGAGTGATGTGGCATCATAGCTCACAGTAACCTCAAACTCTGGGACGTAAGTGATTCTCTTGCCTTAGTCTTCCAAGTAGCTGGGACTACTGGTGCCCCCCACAACACCTGGCTATTTTCTTTTTTTTTTTTTTTTTTTGAGGCAGAGCCTCACTATGTCTTGACCCTGGTAGAGTACTATGGCATCACAGTTCACAGCAACTTCCAACTCTTGGGCTTAAGCAATTCTCTTGCCTCAGCCTCCCAAGTAGCTGGGACTACAGGTGCCCCCCACAATGCCCAGCTATTTTTTAGAGACAGAGGTCTCAATCTTGCTCAGGCTGGTCTTGAACCCATGAGCTCAAGCAATCCACCCACCTTGGCCTCCCAGAGTCCTAGGATTACAGGTGTGAGCCACTGCGCTTGGCCTCCAGAGTGATCCTTTCTTGAGGTGCTGGACCTTACAGCTGGAGGCAGAGAGAGGGACGACATTACTCATGCTGTAGGTTGCATAGGTGTTTATGCTGATTGGCTAAAAAATACATTCGTTAGCAGGTTTCAGAGCATTAGTTAACACCTGGTAGGAAGATTGCTGGGGTGGGGTTGTATCTCTCATCACCAGAAGCTGTTAGGATTCATCAAAAGAAACCTAATATTTGGGGAACAGCATTGGCTTAGGCAGATTCGCTTCAGACCAGAATGTAGCTGAAGATTGCTAGTAGCTGGGACTTTCCTCCCTACCTGTCCGCTGCTCTGGCTGTGTAGGCTTTATTATTGCTTTCTTCATGTAAAAGGCACCTGACCAGTGGCATCTGCACCTCACAACTTCAGGAGCAGATAGGAAGGCACTCTTCTCTTAGCCCCAGTTGAAGAACTCCTGGGAAAGAGCTCTGTCCTGCCTTGTGTGGTAGTGGGTCCTGGCCAGTTGTGCCAGGTAACCAGCTCTTTAACACTCAGCTATGTCTGGGGGACATAGTCACACCAGCTTCCCTTTAGCCTCACAGTATTGCTAAGAGGGGAGAGAATGAAGCAGAGGGCCATTAGCACAAAGTCTGGGCAAGTGGTTCTCAACCTTCCTAATGCTGCGACCCTTTAATACAGTTCCTGTGGGTTGCGACCCATGGGTTGAGAACCACTGGTCTGGGAGAATGCTTTGCAGGGCAGCTGTTCCACATTGTGAAACTCTGCTGTATATTCTGTGTGGCAACCCTGGGTAATTTACCTGATCTCCCTACTGTCACTTTCATTTATAGCATGTGAATAATTCTTGCCATGCAAGATCTTGTGAAGTTGATTGTATAGAAAGCTAAAGTGCTTTGTCCTATATAGGGCATCAAGGAGTGAGAGGCCACTGCTGTTCCTACTGGTGTTATTAATGTTGGCATCATCCTTTCCTCACCAAATCCCCATAGTAACAGTGTTTCCCCCCCTTGTAAACCTTCAGTAGCCCTCCATTAACTATCGAATAAAGTTGAATTGCCTTAACTGTGCTGTATTTATTTTTAGACCTTTCAAGATCTAGTCCCTGTAATCTTTTCAGCCTTGTCTCTAAATTCCCCTCTTTGCTTGTGTCTCCAACTATAAGACTACTCTCCTGCAAAAGTGGGTGACTGGGAAGTAGAGTTTTCTGCATCTGTGCCTTTGCTGATGTTGTTTATTTGGCTTAGAATAACCCCTGTCCCTTCCCTCTCTCCTTACTGAATTCTTTCTTACTAACTCTTTTCTTAAAGCACCAGATTGACCCACGAAACCTGGTCTCTTCAGTGTTGATTCCCTGGAGTTCACACACTTTGTGCCTGTATTCCTGTAACACTCATTTTTGCTCTGTGCTAGACTTGTTAAAATACGAATCTTTTTTTTTTTTTTTGAGACAGAGTCTCACTCTCTTGCCCCAGGTAGTGTCATCATTGCTCATAGCAATCTGAAATGCCTGGGCTCAAGTGACCTCTTGCCTCAGCCTCCAAGTAGCTGATGACTTTTTTTTTTTTTTTTTTTTTAGTTTAGACAGAGTCTCACTCAGTCATCCTGGGTTGTGTGCCCTGGCATCATCATAGTTCACAGCAATTTCAAACTCTTGGGCTCAAGTGATCCTCTGGTCTTAACTTCCTGAGTAGCTGGGACTATAGCTGTTCACCACAAAGCCTGGCTAGTTTTTTTTTATTTTTAGTGGAGACAGGGTCTTGCTTTTGCTCAGGCTGATGTCAGCTCTTCAGCTCTCCTGAGCTGAAGAAATTCACTTGCCTAAACCTCCCAGAGTGTTAGGATTACAGGAGTAAGCCACCATGCCCACTTGGCCTTAAATGACTTTTTGCACGCATCTAAACCAATATTTTATAGAATCTCCTAATTTTATTTTATTTATTTTTTTGGGACAGAGTCTTATTCTGTTGCCCTCGGTAGAGTGCTATGGTGTCACAGCTCACAGCAACCTTAAACTCTTGGACTTAGGTGATTCTCCTGCCTCAGCTTCCCAAGCAGTTCGGACTACAGGTGCCTGCTACAATGCCTGGCTGTTTTGTTGTTGTTGTAATTGTCATTGTTGTTTGGCAGGCTCAGGCCAGGTTCGAACTTGCCAGCCTTGGTGTATGTGGCTGATGTTGTAACCACTGTGCTATGGGCACTAAGCCAGAATGTCTTAATTTTAGATTTTTTTATTTCCTGCTGATATTTGTTTTAATTATTTTCAGTTATATCTGTAAGTATCTTCTAATTTCTTTCTTTCTTTCTTTTCTTTTCTTTTTTTTTTTTTTTAAGAGACAGAGGCTTACTTTGTCACCCTCAGCAGAGTGCTATGGTGTCACAGCTCACAGCAACCTCCAGCTTTTGGGCTTAGGTGATTCTCTTGCCTTAGCCTCCCGAGTAGCTGGGACTACAGGCACCCGCCACAATGCCTGGCTATTTTTTTTGTTGCAGTTTGCCTGGGGTCAGGTTTGAACCTGCCACCTTTGGTATATGGGCCTGGCGCCCTACTCCCTGAGCCACAGGCACTGCCCCACCCCTTCTTTTTTCTTTTTTTGAGACAGAGTCTTAAGCTGTCTCCTGGAGTGGAGTGCCATGACCTCACAGCTCACAGCAACCTCAAACTCTTGGGCCTAAGCAATTCTCTTGCCTCAGCCTCCCAAGTCGCTGGGACTATAGGTGCCCATCACAATGCCTGGCTATTTTTTGGTTGTAGTTGTTATTGTTGTTTGGCAGGCCCAGGCTGAATTCAAACCCACCAGCTCTGGTGCATGTGGCTAGTGCCCCAGCCACTGAGCTACAGGTGCTGAGCCAGTGTGTCTTCTAATTTATAATTCTAATAGTGGTACTACTTTGGCGGCCTGTCTTACCATTTTTCTATTTATAATAATGTTATTTTTATTTTTATTATTTTATTTTTTTGAGACAGAGCCTCAAGCTGTCCCCCTGGGTAGAGTGCTGTGGCATCACAGCTCACAGCAACCACCCACTCCTGGGCTCAAGTGAGTCTCCTGCCTCTGCCTCCCAAGTAGCTGGGACCACAGGCACCCGCCACAACGCCCGGCTATTTTTTGGTTGCAGCCGTCATTGTTGTTTTAGCGGGCCCGGGCTGGATTTGAACCTGCCACCTTAGGTGTATGTGGCTGGCCCCTTAGCCACTTGAGCCACAGGCGCCAAGCCAATAATGTTATTTTTAAAATTGTGTTTTGAGGCCAGGGGCTGCAGTGGCTCATGCCTGTAATTCTAGCACTCTGAGAGGCTGAGGTGGGCCGATTCTTTGAGCTCAGGAGTTTGAGACCAGCCTGAGCAAGTAGAAACTCTGTCTCTACTAAAAATAGAAAAACTAGCTGGGTGTTGTGGCGGCCTTACAGAAGGTAATCCCACCTGTAGTCCCAGTTACTCAGGAGACTGAGGCAGGAGGGTCTCTTGAGCCCAGGAGTTTGAGGTTGCTGTGAACTATGACACCACAGCACTCTACCTAAAGCAACAGAGTGAGACTCAGTCTCAAAAAATAAAATAAAAGACAATTGTGTCATGGTGGAAGAAGATCAAGAATGAATATTTTGGTTCTTACCTTGTTCAAATTAACTTTGCATTCTAACCTCACTGGGTATTTTCAAATCTAATTATTATTTTTGAATATTGGCTTTATACTTTTGGAGGGAAGGTGAGCATTAAGGACTATAAATGCTTAAGGAATGTTTTTTGCTAACCATGTTTTCTTTCACTGTGTTACTATTATTAGTAAAGAACTCTTTTTGAACCTGCTTGATATTAAAACATTTTTCTAAAATGTATGAATTTTCTTCATGTATTTATAAGCAGAATGAAAGGACTATTCTCTTTAGCACCTCTGAACATGAGTTCTTGTGGCTTAGGATGTTGGATGTAGAATGTCAATAGTTTCAAATGGGACAATTGTTTTTAAAGCACAAGCACATAATATTGGCTTGTTTTGTATCTTTCTCACACAGGGGGAGTATAGAAAAATACACTTTGATTGGCTCGGTGCCTGTAGCTCAGTGGCTAGGGCGCCAGCCACATACACCGTAGCTGGCGGGTTAGAATCCAGCCTGGGCCTGCCAAACCACAGTGACAGCTACAACCAAAAAATAGCCCGGTGTTGTGGTGGGTGCCTGTACTCCCAGCTTCTTGGGAGGCTGAGGCAAGAGAATTACTTAAAGCCCAAGAGTTTGAGGTTGCTGTGAGCTGTAATCCCACAGCACTCTCTGCTGAGGGCGACATAGTGACACTGTCTCTTAAAAAAAAAATACACTTTGATTATTTGAAGTTTTACTTTATTACATAGGGTGATATAATTTTAGTAATATTTATGGAATGTCAGTATGCTTCTTGTGGGTTACATAGCTTTTGCTTGGATTGGTCTGGTGAGGGAGACAGACAGGGTAAGCAGTGTTTGATCACTAAATGTTTTCTTTTGAACACCTAATGTGTACCAAACACTGTTCTGAAGCATAAGATGAGTCAGGTACAATTACGACCCTGTAAGAAATGTGCAGTCTGTGGATAAGTCAGGCCAGTAAACCAGCCATTGTTAACACAGGGTGGCACATGCAGGAGACTCTGGGGGCCCAGGGTAGGTAAAATTAATATTTCATCTAGGCCAACATGTCTAAATCAGACAGAGCAAAGGCACTTAAAGTGACAGTAAGGCAGAAAATCTGGGTCAAGGATATGCCAAAGTGAGGACCATTGAATGAGATGTCATAGAGTTAAACAATTCCACTTGGGGAATTGGAAGGAGGTAAAGCTGGAGTAAGGTTTCTTTCTCCGAGTGTTGTCTTCTACCTGTCTTTATCAGAATTATCTGGGAGCAATTTTTAGAGGTCCAGGTGATTCTTAGCCTTCTAGGTGATTCTTGGAGTAAATATGAGAAACAATGGGCTAGAATTAAGGGACATGAGAAGGAACGGAAATTATAGTGTAATATATGTTACATGAAAAGTAAGTATAAAGTCCTGGGATTAGGTTAATTTTATGTGCTATAAATCATTTTCATTGATAACCTTTATAATCACTATCCATAAGTGATTTCTTTTCAGGAGTGGAGTGGGTGGAAGGGATGGATACAGTACTGTAAATCTTGTCTTTATCCCAAGATAATTCTAAAAACAATTTATCAGTCTATTCATGATATTCATTGAATATTTTGTTTTTCTTTTAGTCCAAGGACAAGATGATGAGAGGCTCTCGCAGAGGATGTGTTAGACTCAGAGTGAGTATTTATTCATTTTTATGAAAACTATTCTTGACCGAGAAACAAATGTATTTTTGATGGAATTATAGAAGTCTAAATTTAGTTTAGCTTCTTTACTCAGTTGTTGGGGCAGGGAACTAAATCTCAGAGAAGAAAAGTGATTTTTTTTAAAGTAACTGTTAGTAAGCATTAGAACCAGGATTACAACTCAGTTATTCTGACCCATGATTTAATGTTTTGTCTATCATTTATGGTACCTATTCGAGACAAGAGTCTCACTATGTTGCCCTCAGTAGAGTCGTAGCTCACAGCAACCTCAAATTGTGGGCTTAAGAGATTCTCTTGCCTCAGCCTCCCAAGTAGCTGGGACTACAGGCGCCAACCACAGTGCCCGGCTGTTTTTTTTGTGTGCTTGTTGTAGTTATCATTGTTGTTTTAGCTGGCCGGGGCTAGGTTCAAACCCACCAACCAGCCTTGGTGTATGTGGCTGGCACCCTACCCACCGAGCTACAGGCGCTGCCCCTACTGATTTTTATTTGTTATTTTTGCAGTTTTTGGCCAGGGCTGGGTTTGAACCTGCCATCTCCGGCATATGGGCCTGGCACCCTACTCCTTTGTGCCTACTCCTTTGTCCCCACCCCTACTGATATTTTTTAACTTCAGTTTTGCAGACAAATATAATGGCTGTCAGTTAAATAAGTTAACGTGTTGGTGGTACAATTACAGTAGAAAAAACTGAAAAATTCCTACTATTAGCTGATTTGTTTTTGTCTACTAGAAATATAATCAGAGTGAGCCCCCCCATTTTTTTTTTTTATTTGTTTGTTTGTTTTTAGTAGAGATGGAGTCTTACTTTTGCTCAGCCTGGTCTTGAACTCCTGAGCTCAAGCAGTCCACCCACCTCGGCCTCCCAGAGTGCTAGGATTACAGGCAGGAGCCACTGTGCCTTGCCTGAGCCATGTATATAATTGAAAATTTTTAATAGCCACATTTAAAAAATCAAAAGAAACAGGCAAAATTAATATTTTGTCTCGGCCAATATATCTAAAATGTTATTTTTAACTTAAAATTAATAAAAAACTGATATAAGCTATTTTATTCTTTTTTTGTACTAAGTCTCTATAACCCTGAGTGTCTCTCACAATAAGGGCACATCTCAGTTCAGATGGGAGCTGCAGGTCAGGGCTGGCAGCTGCCTTTTTGAGGGCATGGCAGGCCTGTAGCTTCATGCTGCTTTTAATTGTTCATTCAGTTTCCACTATGGTCCAAATGGGTAAAGGGAGGAAAGAACCCATAGCTGGAGACACAGTTTTTAACACTTCATTGTATCCAAAGAAGGGTTGGCTTAGGAGCCTTTTCTTCTTCAGGAACCTGGTGCTTTCTTTCTGCCATCTTTTTTTTTTTTTTTTTTTTAATGAAACAGAGTCTCACTTTATCACCCTCTGTAGAGTGCTATGGCATCATAGCTCACAGCAACCTCCAACTCTGGACCTCAAGTGATTGTCTTGCCTCAGCTTCCCAAGTAGTTGGGACCACAGGCGCCTGCCACAACGCCTGGCTATTTTTGTTGCAGTTGTCATGGTTGTTTTTTAGGTGGCTCGGGCCAGGTTCGAACCTGCCACCCTCTGTGTATGTGGTTGGTGCTGTAACCACTGTGCTACAGGCGCCAAGCCTGCATCCTTACTTTTGAAGATGTGCATATATTTGGTAAACATATCATTGCCTTTATTAGCAGTCCTTGGTAAAATTGGGAAATAACTCTGAGAAATAAACCAAAGTATAATGGAAAAATTCTGGCCCTGAGATAAGAGTAAGCCTGGCAGCTTTGGAGGATGGAAATGAGTAGTGTTGTTTTGAGCAGAGGGTATATGTGTGGTAGCATATAGATTTTGTAAAAATTCAACTTGTCATAGTTAAAAAAAACATTTTTTCCTATGGTTTCTCTTTTGTCCGTTTGGTCTAATTGTTTTCCCAAACACTTGCTGTTGACCTCAGTCACCACTTAGTCTGGTATTAATTGCTTTTTTGGCTTGGATGGTTTCTCGTGAAACTTTAGCAGAGCTATATTAAGACAGCACAGTTGGATTCAATCTGGATTTTGGCCACTCTCTCACCGTAATGTACTGCTTTTGTCTATTTTTTTGCTTTTAAATACAGTCTACTTAATTATTTACCCTTGTAACTACCACACAGGTTAAGGAATAGAGTTTTGGCAGCTGCCCCGGGAGGCTCTCCATGTGCCGCAATTAAATTTCAAGTAACCATTTCTGTTATAGTAACTGTTTCTTGCATTTCTTCCCCCCAACCCAGACAGAGTCTCACTTTGTCACCCTCAGCAGGGCACTACAGTATCATAGCTCACAGCAACCTCAAACTCTTGGGCTCAAGCAGTCATCTTGTCTCAGCTACCTGAGTAGCTGGGACCATAGGTGCCCAACACAACGCCTGGGTACTTTTTAGAGATAGGCTTTTGTTCTTGCTCAGGCTGGTCTCGAATTCCTGAGTTCAAGCACTCTATCCCCCCTTGGCTTCCCATAGTGTTAGGA
Source organism: Galagoides demidoff (assembly GCA_963574575.1). Classification (NCBI taxonomy): domain Eukaryota; kingdom Metazoa; phylum Chordata; class Mammalia; order Primates; family Galagidae; genus Galagoides; species Galagoides demidoff. The sequence continues at coordinate 10,902 of CAUYQV010089341.1, forward strand.
TTATAGGTGTGAGCCACCTTGCTCGACTTTTTTTTTTTATTGAGATAGAGTCTTACTTGTTGCCCTTGGTAGAGTGCTGTAGTGTCATAGCTCACAGCAACCTCAAACTCTTTGTGTTCAAGCTGTTCTTTTGCCTTAGCCTCCCAAGTAGCTGGGACTACAGGTGCCTGCTACAATACCAACCTTTTTTTTGTTTTTTTGAGAGATGGGGGTCTCACTCTTGCTTGGGCCGGTCTCAAACCTGAGCTCAGGCAATCCACCCGCCTTAGCCTCCCAGAGTTCTAGGATTACAAGCCTGAGCCACGGAACCCCGCCTTTTTTTTTTTTTAAGACAGAGTCTCACTCCTGTCTTTTTTTAAGACAGAGTCTTACTCATTCTCACATGGGGAGAATGCCATGGTGTCAAAGTTCATAGCAACCTCAAACTCTTGGGCTTGAACAGTTCTCTTGCTATAGCCTCCTGAGTAGCTAGAACTACAGGTGTGCAACACTATGCTTGCTAGTTTTTTTCTGTTTTTAGTAGAGACAGAGTCTCAGTCTTGCTCAGGCTGTCTCCCAACTCCTGAGCTCAAGAAATCCACCTGAGGAAAAAAAAAATAAAAGAAATCCACCTGCCTGGGCCTCCAAAAGTGCTAGGATTATAGGCGTGAGCCACTGCACCCAGACTTCCTGCATTTCTTTATAATTTCATCACCCAAATGTGCATCCCTGAATTCTGTAGTTTTATCTGACACATTTTTTCTTGGCTTTATGTCTTTTGTTTATAGTATGTTTAATGAGGAATCACGACCCTTTGACCTCTACGAGTTTGCCGTAGTATAGATTTTACTGATTTCACACTGGTACAATTCAGCATGTTCCTCTGTCCTCTGTTTTTGTTGCACATTGGTGGTTGAATCCTGAGACTGGATTAGATTCAGGTTTGATCCTTTTGGTAAGACAAGGTGGTGGTGTATTTTTTTTTTTTCTTTTTAGCAGGAAGCGCATAGTGTCTAGTTTTTTTGCCCTGCTCAAGTCTATCATTTTGTTTTAATTTTTATCAGAAATAGTTTTATAGGAGACACTTTTCTTCATCTATTACTTGGTTACCCAGTAGTACAAATAAGTAGAATGATTGCTTGATTGTTTTCTTTTACTTACCCAATGTTCAAGATAATGAATTGGTTTTATATATATATATATATGAGCGTACATATTAATATATAAATGAGTGTATATATCATATATGTGAGTGTATATATTTTAATTTTTTTTCCAAAAGAATTAGAAGCAAGGATTCAAACAGATGTTTGTATATCCATGTTAAAAGAAGGCTTATTCACAGCCCAATGGTGGAAGGAATCCAAGTATCCATCCATAGATGAATGGATGACAAAATGTGGTACATATGTACAGTGGAATATTATTCTCCTTCAGCAAGAAAGGTATTTCTAACACATGCTACAACATGGATGAATCTTGAGGACATTATGCTACGTGAAATAAGCCAGTCACAAAAACACAAATCATAGTATATGATTCCAGTTATATGTAGGGTAGTTATATTCATAGAGACAGAAAGTAGAATGGTGGTTTCCAGAGAGTAGGGATGGGAGGAATGGGGACTTAGTATTTAATGGGTATGGAGTTTCATTTTGGGAAGATGAAAAAGTTCTCTCATGGTGATGATAGTTGCAAAAAATGTGAATGTATTTGATACCACTGGACTATATACTTAAAAATGGTTAAAATGGTAAATTTTATATTAGTATGTTTTACCACACTTGCAAAAACATCCATTTATTATCTCACTGTTTATGGGTCAGACATCTCAATTGGGTTCTATGCCTAGGGTATCACATGTCTGAAAGCTAAAAGCTGGCTGGACTGGGCTGGAGGGTCTGAGGAATAATCCTCTTCTAGGTTAATTTGGGTTATTGGCAGAATTCAATTCCTTATGATTGTAGAACTGCAATCCCGTTTTTTTTTTTTTTTAAATTGGGTGTCAGTTGTGGTCTGCTCTCAACTTCTAATGGATAAACTTTTGTTGTTGTTGTTGCAGTTTTGGCTGGGGCTGGGTTTGAACCCGCCACCCTTGGTACATGGGGCCAGCGCCCTACTCCCTGAGCCACAGGGTTGCCCTGCTCTCAACGTCTAATGGCTGCATGAATTCCTGGTCGTGTGGTCTTTTCCACCTTCAGGGCAACAAAGTGCATTGAGTCTCGTAGTACTCTGAATCTCTGACTTAAAAAGCTTCAAGGGAGTAGATTAGGTCATCAGCTAATCTCCCTTTTGCCATTGAATGTTACATAATCATTCCAGGGACATTTCATCAGATTCATAATTTCCACCCACAGTTAAAGGGGGGGAGGTTATATTAATATAAGGGGAGGGGTCATTCTTAGAATTCTGCCTATCACGTAGCATGAGAAAGAAGAACCAAATATACCTACCTGTGTTAGAATCCCATTTTTACCTTTTGCTTTATTGACTGGAAGAGAGAAGCTATTTATAAACTTCTTGAACTTGAGTTTTCTTATCTGTCAGGTAAGGATTGCCCTTCTTACAGAATTTTGTGAGGATTAAATACCAGACGTATAATGATAAACTATTAATAGTGTGTGCATTTGTTTTAAGAGGCTTTGTGGTATTTTCAAGAAGTTAGATTACCATTTGTCTTCCTATTCCAAGAATCATCTACAGAGTTTGTTTATGATACAGGCTCCAAGTCCCACCTTTTAGATGTCCTGTTATAGAGTAGTATTCTGGAACCTTTATTTTTTTAATTTAGTTTTTATTTTTTGAGACAGAGTCTCACTTGGTCACCCTCGGTAGAATGCTATGGCGTCATAGCTCACAACAACCTCAAACTCTCGGGCTCAAGCGATCATCTTGCCTCAGCCTCTTGCATAGCTGGGACTATGGGCGCCTGCCACACCTGGCTATTTTTAGAGATGGAATCTTGCTCTTGCTCGGGCTGGGCTCCAACCTGTGAGCTGAAGCAGTCTACCCTCCTTTGTGTCCCAGAGTGCTAGGATTACAGGCATGAGCCACTAGTTTTTCTGTTTTTAATAGAGGGTGTCGCTCTTATCACATTGGTCTTGAACTCCTGAGCTGAAGCAGTCCACTGGCTGCGGCCTCCCAGAGTGCTAGGATTATAGGTGTGAGTCACCAAGTTGCTTAATGAGCTTTCATTGACTGTACCACTGAGCTTACCCCTTCCTCACCTATCCCATCCTGTGTTCCAGTCACATTATATGTCGTCTGCCTTTTTCTTCTCTGTGTTTCTTCATTCCTCATTGCTTCTGTCTTATTTTTCTTATGTCATGGAAGTTCTATGCCTCCTATCCAATGACTGTTCAAATGTAACCCCTTCTGTGAAACCTTTCAGATTTACGTGCTTTCCCCCCTTCCTCTACCTTTCTGTGTTTATTAGTTACAGTCATGAAAGTATGTGTTGCACTGTATTACATGTTAACTCGTCTGTCCTCCCTCCTTGACAGTAAGCTCCTATCCGCTGTCATAGTTGTCTGGCACATAATAAATAGGTACTCAAAGATGCTTATGGTTAATTTTATGTATTTATAAAAATAATAAATGTTGGGAAATATGCCTTTACTATGGTTAACGTGCTAATAAACACGGTGTAAGTCAAGGGGATGTTTTTTTTAAATCAAAGCAAAACACCCATGTGGTTATTGGATACATAAAAGGGGAATGGGGAAAGGAACCATGGGAGGAAGCTCAGATGGGGCATTGTGCTAGATGATTTTCATGGCAGGTAAATGATGTGATTTCATTTTATAGATAAGCAGACTGAAGGCCAGACTTCTTTTAGTAACTTGCCAAGGTCATGGAGAAATGGTGAATCTGGGAATGAACTTTGTTCTGTCTCATTCCAAAACGTTGTTCAGTCCCTGAAGTTACCAAGGGCCCCCTTCCTGTTTATTAGGAGAGTTAGTGCGGACATTGCCCTGTTGTTGCAAGGGGGCAGTGGTGGTAAAACCAGTGGAGGAAAGTAGAAGCCACAAACTTCCTTCAACTATGATGGTTCCAGAGTGTGTGCCACTAGGTGGTGCCCTTTTCTTGATGAAAAAGTAAAATGTTGGTTGAGTACTATGGTCTGATCCTCACCCTTACATACTGGTCAAAGCAAAATACTGACATTTTTAGATAATATCTGCAAAATGAAGAAGTGACATTAAGGAGGCAACGTACGGTGGAGGCAAGAACAGGGCATACATGAAATGAAATTCGGGTCTGGATTCTGCTACTTACTAGCTTTGTGACTTGTGGCAAGATAGCCATTCAGCTCTGAGCTTTAGTTTCTTTATTTTTGGAATGGGCATCATGCCATTTACTTGTAGAATTGTGAGTATCAAATTAATATATTTTTAAAAGTACTGAAAAACAGTATTTGGAACTTAGAATCTTAGTGAATGATAGTTATTATTAACTTTTTTTTTTCAGTTTTTGGCCAGGGCTGGGTTTGATCCTGCCACTTTTGGCATATGGGACCAGTGTCCTACTCATTTGAGCTACAGGCGCCGCCCTATAATTAACAATTATTATTAGGTTCGCGTCTGTAATCCTAGTACTCTGGGAGGCTGAGGTGGGTGGATTGCTTGAGCTCACAAGTTCAGGACCTGCATGAGCAAGAGTGAGACCCTGTCTCTACTAAAAAATGGAAAACTGAGGCAAGAGGATTGCTTAAACCTAAGAGTATGAGGTTGCTGTGAGCTGTGACGCTACGGCATTCTACCAAAGGTGACAAAGTAAGACTCTATCTCAAAAAAAACCCCTCACAACAATTATTATTATTATAATTAATGCAGGTGAATCTTGGATTCTGAAGAATTCTATAGGGCCTTAGGAATCATGAAAATAAGAAATTATATTTAAAAAGTTTTAATGCTAAATGTATTATGTATGATGAAACTATTAATTCATATGCGATGTAGAGTAATTCTCTTTTACCCTGTCTCTATTTACCTCTTGGACTAGGTATCAGTGTTGACTGTGATCTCTAAGGGAAGACATTATCTGTTCTCTTTCCTTTTGTGTATCATGAGAGAAGTTAGCAGTGTACCCGACAAATTATTAATAGTTTTAGCACTGACTTCTGCTTAGTGACCTATTTCATTGATACCACAACTTTATTTTTTCATATTCTAACATCCCTGGCATTGGAATGCATCTTACAATAAGTGACATCATAGAGTAGATGCAGTATTTTTTGTTGTTATTATTTTTTTTTTTCTGAGGCAGTCTTACTCTGTTGTCCAGGATAGGGTGCCATGTCATCAGCCTCTACCACAGCAATCTCAAACTCGTAGGCACAAGCAATTCTCCTGCCTTGGCTTCCCTAGTAGCTGGGACTTACAGGCATTTACCACAATACCTATCTAATTTTTCTTTTTTTTCTTTTTTCCAGTTTTTGGCCAGGGCTTGGCTTGAACCTGCCACCTCTGGCATATGGGGCTGATGCCCTACCACTTTCAGCCACAGGTGCCGCCCAAATTTTTCTATTTTTAGTAGAAACAGAGTCTCACTCTTGCTCAAGCTGGTCTTGAACTCCTGAGCTCAAGGGATTTTCCTGTTTCGGCCTCCTAGACTGCTAGGATTACAGGCGTGAGCCATCACACCCAGCCGGATGCAATCAAGTATTATTTTTAGGTTGATGTATAACCGTAAGAATGTCTTCTTTGTTTCCTTAGATCTATGTTGTATAAGGAATTTTATCAGTTATCTTGTCAATTATCTTATCTCTATGGATTTTGGCCTTTCTTATTAATCTAGGAGCCTTTTTGCAAGTTCTGTCTCTTTGTGAATTTAACATTGAAAATCCATTGCCCTTCGCAAGACATAAACACCTATTTCATCTCTGTGATTGGTACATAGATGTCGTTAGTGCTATATTTTCTGAATGGCAGTAGTATTTTATGATTACAGATTTAAAATGAAATTAAAAAGTGATGGCAGAGTATATTCTAGGCAAGTGTTACCTGTAAGAAAGCTGGAAAACAGTCTAGTTTGTTTTGTTTTGCAATTTTTGGCCCAGGCCAGATATGAACCCGCAACCTCCCGTATATGGGGCTGGCACCCTACTCCTTTGAGCTACAGGCGCTATTCCCGAAAACAGTCTTTTGTTAAACAGTCTTTTGTAAGAAAAAAAATTGAATTGGTATGGAAAAAGAATACTAAAGAACAAGTATCACGTAGACTACATTCTTTGACAACGGTGGAGTAAATAAGAAATTCCTTAACAGAACAGTAGCCAATCAGCTACTTAACATACGTACTTCTAAATCATTTACTCATGATGTGGGGTGCTGTGGCTCAGGCCTGTAATCCTAGCAC
>CAUYQV010089344.1:0-48354 GCA_963574575.1 Galagoides demidoff
CTCCAACTCCTGGGCTCAAGCGAGTCTCCTGCCTCAGCCTCCCAAGTAGCTGGGACCACAGGCACCCGCCACAACGCCCAGCCATTTTTTGGTTGCAGCCATCATTGTTGTTTGGCAGGCCCGGGCTGGGGATTCGAACCCGCCACCTTAGATGTACGTGGCTGGCGCCTTAGCCAATTGAGCCACAGGCGCCAAGCCTCAAGATGTATTTGTTAAAGGAGCAAAGGATGCAGCCAGCCCCAGGCCAATAATCCCTTGTATTTATATAGGATTTATTAAGTCAGCTTCCAAGCACTCCCCATCCCTCTTTGCCTCACCATTAAAGGACTCAGCTCTGCCCACCAGACAACAGCCCAGTGTGGTAGACTCAGCTCTTGGGTGCTAGCCGGACTGGGCCCTTGCCCCACTCACCAGGACTCTACTAGCCAGCTGGGGTCTTTCTTCTTCTGTCCTGTGAGCCTCATTCATTTGGGGGGGAGGGAGATTGGAAAGACAATAATCCCCAAGTGTCACAGCACATGACATTACACATCTGGCTCTGATGAAAGTCCCTAAAATACATCACTTCACCATTAAGGCATTTGCAGTTGCTTTTCTGAGATGTCCTGTGGCGTGGGTCCTGACTGTGACATTCGCAGCCCCCAGGCCTGCTGGCTGCCCCTGAATCCCAGCTTTGTTCTACAGTCAGATCCTCAGCCTGGAGGAGAAGGCACCCTGAGGCCTGTGACCAGGCTATCTGGGAAATCTTTGACATTTCCAAAGAAATGTGTCCTAACTGTGAATCTGTGTGAGAGGACAGGCCCACCATTGTGCCCACCCTTCTCACGTCTGTTTCAGATTTGAAGGATACTTACATTGCAGGGGTGTGGGCTGTCCTAATGGACAGGGCCTTAAAGGACCTTGACTCACAGTGTGGTCCTGAGACCAGCCCCATCTGGGAGTGACCGAACATCCTGGTTTCCCAGGATTACCTAGGTTTGACCCTTAACAGTACTCCCATTTTCTAACCAGGGCAAATCCAGATCACTGGTCACCCTGCCTGGGCACAAATTCTCCAGGGTGTCACCCTAAATCTAATGAATCAGATGCCCTGGGGCTGGGCCCAGCAGTCTGTGTTTTAATCAGCCCTCCAGATAATCCTGGTGCACGGTCCAGAGAACTGCTGCCCGACCCTATGGATGGGAAGAAAAGCATCAAGAGAAGGTAGTAACTCGCCTAAGCACGGGCCAAGAGAAGGTAGTAACTCGCCTAAGCACGGGCGGCAATTAAAGGTCAGAGCCAGGAAAGGACTCTGACTCCCCTGTGCCACGCAGCTGCCCCATCTCAGTCAACAGCTTCCAGAAAGCTGCCAGTGCCAATGTCAGCCATAAATAAGTAAGGTACTAAAAAGGTCCCAAATCACAGACTGTCATCCTCAGGCCCTGGGCACTGCAGTGGGGACCAGGGAAGGTGGGACCCTCGGAGCCTTGAAGCATTGGGCAAAAGGGAGCAATTGTGTCAGATGCAGGACACAGTGTGGACAGGACACTGCTGAGGTGGGGGAGCTGGGGTGCAGGCACCTCCCCTCTGTCCTCACAGGCTTATCTATAGTTCTACATCTGATATTGACCCACCCCAGGTGTGTGCCTGCCCCCCACTGTCTGGCTCTGGCTCTTAGGGGGCACTTTCCTCCCACTGGTTTAGGAGGCCAACTCCCAACTCTTATGAACAGAAATAACACCTACTTAAGACCATTCTGCTTCCCAGAAAGTCTAGGACACTCGTCAGAGCTCAGTGGAAATGATTTCGGGGGATTATCCAAAGCCCTGGTCCCTGGTTCACTGGCAGGGGGAGATAAGCCCACATCGAGTGGCATGTGTTTGCTTTCCTCCTCTCCAGGGGATGCTGCAGCCATCACCGTGCCTGCCCCCATATCACTCTCTGAGCAGAGGAGAACCAGAGGGGTGCAACAAGGTTTAGAGCGGGGAGTCCGTCAGGACAGCTGGGGAGGTGGGCTGGGAGCTGCTGGAAACAGGAGCTCCTCCCTGCCACCCTCCTTCAGCCGGTCCCCTTTCACCAGGGGCAGCAGGCTAAGCACCTGGGCATTAGAGCCTTTTCCACTGAACTGGGCAGGCCTGGGCCTCCCTTCTTCACAGCACAAAAGCACTCCCTCTCCCTGGCCTTCTAGCTGCTTCCCCACCCCCCTTGGAAATCTCCACCTGGGGTTTCCATTTCTTCCCACCCACTGGTACATCCATAGCCTACCATCTGCATCCCTAACCTACCCCTGATGCTGCTCTGGCAGAGGTGAGCCCTTGCTAATCTTCACACGACTGGGACTTCTTGGTAGTACATGGCCCTGTGGCCCAGTCCCTCTTCCCTTATGGTTCCCCATACCCACTGGTTCTCCTCCCCACTTCCTTACAGGGCACTTTCCTGCTTGGCTCTCTCTTCCTCTGCTCACTACCTTCTTAGAAGGCTGGTCATGTTGGGGTCTTTCCTCCCCTGCCTCTTACTTGCACACACATTTGCCTGCTGGGAACCCCCCCCCCACCATGCTGATCAGGTGTCTGTCCCCTACTCTCTATTCTTCCCACTCCATCCCTTTCTTAGACTTAAGCACCACCTTCCTGAGGGTCAGCATCACCTTCAGGACATGTTTCCAAGGTTGGCATCAATCCCTGAGGTTGGCATATAAGGCCATTCTTGATCCAACCCTACTTAACCTTCAGCTTTCACCCCCTCCATTCACACTCTACACCATTAGTCCCCCAAGTAGAGACAGATAACACACTGGGGTGCAGGGAGAACTTACTAGAATCCCTACTACTATTTTTACCTTAAAAACAAAAGGAAAAATAAAGCTTTGACAAATATTTACTATATATAGACAGTAGTACATGAATGAAATTTGTGAATAAATAAACTGAGGTGGGTATACCAATAAAAGAGCTGGTGACACTGTCTGACATCACCCTTTCCAGGGAGATCCAACCTGTGGTCTGCAGGCCATGTGCTGAGTTTGTGAGGACTGTTTTGCTTATTTGTGGTGTTGGATATCAGGAAAAGTATGCACAACCTTTTTTTATTATTAAATCATAGCTGTGTACATTAATGCAATTATGGGGTACAATGTGCTGGTTTTATATACCATTTGAAATATATCAAACTGGTTAACATAGCCTTAATCTCATTTTCTTATCTGTAGCCTTTATATATACCAACAATAGTTAAGCTAAAAAAACAGTCAAGGACTCTATTCCTTCTACAGTAGTGCCAAAGATGCTCCTTCTCCCCACCAGGATGAAGCCAGCTGTGAATAATAGCATATCCAAACAAGTAGCTTAAAGAAACTATAAGTTTGTCATTCTTCCATATAAACTAAGTCTGGAGGTAAGCAGCTCACAGAGAGCATGGCAGTTCTAAAGTCATCTGAGATCCAGACTCTTTGAACTTAACCTGTTTTGCCCTTTTCAACTTACGGTTTCCAGTTCGTGGCTCAAGATGGCTGCTTAAGCTCCAGCCATAACATCAGCATTCCAACCAACAGAAAGAAGAAGGGAGTAAAGAGAGATATGCCATTCACACTTTCAGGATACTTCTGATTAACAGAGATAACAAGTGACATTTATTAATGGTAAAGCAATCGCTCCACCAGAAACCTATCACAACTCCAAATCTATTTGAGCACCATAAAATATCTGCAGGATATATGAATCAAAAACTTAACAGGTTTAAATGAGGGATAGACAAATTCATGGTCATAGTGGGAGTCTATAATAAGCCTTTTTCAATAGTCACTAAAAGAAGCAGACCCAAGATCTGTAAGGATATAGAAGATGTGAAAAGTTCAGTTAACAAATTTGATCTAACTGACTCATGTAAAAATTCTGTATCCTGCAGTGGTAGGATTCACATTCTTTTCAATGAACATGAAACATAGGGAAAAAAAAAAAGATACCTCTAAGAAGTTGCATATACCACTTCATTCTTTATACTGTTTGCCTGCCAACAGTTAATCCTGGCTACGCCTACCAGAAAGGGAAGCTGACAAATGTCATCTGCTTCAGGTAGCCAAGTATCCAACTGCAATTGAGGGGTTTTATTCCTAAAGAAGAGGGAGAGAACAAATATCAGGGAAACAAACAGTCTCTGGCCTCGCCTTCCTCCGTCCCTGGCAGCTGTGGTGCTGACAGTGCATAAAACCCAGGCCCAGAGGCAGAGGTTCTTCATTCAGCTCTGAGTTGCCATTTACTTGGTGTGTATGACTTTAGACAGGTTATGGAACCTGTCTAATCCTCAGTTACCTTACAAAATGGGAATAATGCTATTTCATAGGAGCATTGGGGAGGTGGACCGAAATAATGTGTGCAAAGTGCTTGGTCCTGCGCCTGGCACATAAGTATTCAATAAATGCACAGAGAGGTTAAGTAATTTGCCCAAGGTCACACAGCAAATGGCAAGGCTAGCTTTTAGATCCAGGCATCTGGCTTCTAGCTGGTACTGATACTTCTTCAGGGCCTCTGCCACCCCAGCACAGTACCCCACACCATGTGGATGCCATGGGGGAAGGAGCGCTGAATAGTGGGGGATAGGAAACTGCAGCTACCAATTAGCCTTGTGACTTTAGAGAAGTCATTTTAAAATGTATCTTAAATTAGACATATTAATTTCCTCATTCCTTCTGCAAAAGGTTGAATTAAATGAACCAAGGACGTTCCTACCCCTGGCATTCTCCGTTCTATCTTACCTACCACCACTGGCTAAAATTTTGCCATTAGAAATACATTTCTTTTTGTTGAGTCTCATCTTCTGCCTGGAGTTCTTTTGTTAAAATAAAGTTTTCTTTTCCAACCTGACCCCTCGATTTGGGTGTGTTAATCAGGCCCCTTTGCTGCAAAGATGGTTCTGCGGCAGGAGTATACACCAACAAATTGTCAACTTACCAAGGGCCCGCGGGGGCTGAGAGGACCCTGCACCCAGCATCTTGTCAGGGCTGACTGCACAATAGCTCCTATCCGATCGCCTGGCTGACCCCTTTATCACCACTTTTTACAGGCTTGTTTTTTTTCTCCTTCTATATTTCTTCTACCACACTGCCTCTCAAACTAAATTGGAGAAAAATGGGTTTTGTCTTTTTTTAACAAGAAGACTAAAGTCTTAAATTACCTTCTTCAAGCTCTGCAAATAGAAATCCCAAATAAGACAGCCACCTTTTCTTTCTCTCTTCCTCTCTCTCTGTCTCTGTGAGCCCAGGAGCTTGAAATAAAAGGCAGAGCAGTGGCTCAGAGAAAGTAATTTGGACTTGGCCCAGCACCAGCCAAGGAGATGAGAGCGGGATGAGAGGAGGGCCCAGTGGGGGGTTGGGAAATGATGGAGGACGAGATGGAAATGGCAAAACCAGTGTCTCGTGGCTGCTTATGGTTCTGAAATAAAAGAGATTTGCAAAATGGGGATGATTTCTTAAATAGCCACTGTCTCTGAGGGTGGGGGTGCAGATACCCAGGGATACGCAGAGCTCAAGAAGAAGAAGGAACTTCCAAGTCTTCAGACTCACTGAAGTTCAGATGGGATGAGAAGCAGGACTAGCGGGACAAAGACTGAAGTTTCAGGACTAGAGTCCTAAGTTCTCGTCCCAGCTCTCTGACTTGTAATAATAATGGGTAATGTTTACTGATAACAAATATGTGACCAAACTATGTTAAACACCGCGCATGCAGCATTCCGTTCAATCTTCAAAGCAACCCTATGAAAAAGGTATCATTATTTCTGTTTATGGAAGAGGACCCTGAGGGATGGGAAGTCATGTAACTTGGCCAGAGTTGGCTGGTGACAGATGAGGATTTGAATCCAGGGAGTCAGACTCCAAAGACTCTTGCACTTCTTCCTGCCAAATCACTGGTCCTGTCTATACCCGCTTCCTCACCTAGAGGTTAAAGTGCAGGAGCTAGGTTGGCGGGACTGGGTGACCACTGAGGTCCTTTCTGGTGCAGATGCTATGACTTGAGGTTCATGCCACACCTGTGGATGCAGAGTTCCATTCACATGATACAGAGTACAAACTTCCAGTGAAGGGCTGGCCTGCTGAGTATGCACGTGGTGGAGCGTGTACAGGGTAGGTGAACTTGTGTCTGAAACACAGATGAGATGAAAAGAGCCAGAGCAAAATCTGTGGAAGACTTGTAGGTTAGAGATTTGTCAAGAGGATAAAACAGAGGTCCAGAAAGTTCTACCCAAATCCATCTCCACTTGGTGTCCAAAAGCCTTTGCGGTCCTCTGATCTTTGCTCCGCATTGCACACCCACCACCTCCGCAGACTCTTTGAAGGGAGCCCTGTCGAGGTGTTCTGGCTCTGGGAAGGGCAGGTGTTTCTCTGGGGTCCCCTGGCCCAAAGCATGTTTGTCTCCTCTGCAGGCCCAGTGACCATGGCCCATTACAAGACGGAGCAGGACAACTGGCTGCTTGTCTACCTGAAGTATCTCCTCTTTGTCTTTAACTTCTTCTTCTGGGTGAGTGAATTCTACACACACATCCCCTTCCCCCGAGCACCAAGTGAGTCAGACCACCTTTGTTTCTTGTGAGTCACCACTTTGAGGTTGATTTCTTCCAAATCAAAGACCACCCGTAGGCAAATTCAGCCTACTTTAAAGAAAATATGTACATTTGCTACTGAGGGGGAAGAAAAGAATCTAGTCTGCTGGTTGTTGGCATGGAGTCAGTAGCGCACGGTGTCTGAACAGAGGCACAAACATCACAATGAGCGTCGCATCCTAGCTCTCTGCATAAAGGGGCTGGTGCCTTCCTCCCTGCTCACCGTTGCACCAGAGCCTTGTAGGAAATGGGACTGTCTGAAATAATGGCTTGTTTTCCACCACAGCCCATTTGCCTCTCATGCTTCACATTCTCCAGGCCCAGGGCAGAGGAACAGAAGTCCTGGGGGCTCAAGCTGCTGCTGCCTGCCATGGAAATGGTCTCTATAGCGACTCCCCTCAGCAAGCCTGTCTGGTGATATATTCCAGAGGACTATGGAGTCTGTCCACTCGAGGCAATTATCTCTGTAATTGGGAGCAGAATACCAGCCGTTCCCCAAAATAGCCAGGCCCTGGAATGTGCGCGTTTGCATGACAGTCTCAGTAAATGTGGGAAGGCAAGAAAATATTAAGAGTGCAGTCATTGCAGTCAGCTGGACCTCTGCACTGTCCTCTGCTAATGGTGTGGCCTGGGGCAACTTCCTTAAGTTCGAGGAGTCTGTTTCCCCAGCTACAATTCAGAGATATTTTCTAACCTGTTGGGATTGCATTCAATAAATGCAGTATTTCGAATAGATCAGATGTCAAAATGCCTGCAAACGCCAACTAACTGATCTACTGAAAAGACGGAGCTGGCGTCCCACTTACCATGGTCGGGAGAACTCTCCCTTGACAAAGTCTTAGAAGCATCTCAGGAAGGCAAATGCAAAAGTGGGATGTGTCTGAGTTTTCAGGGTCTTTCTCATGGGGGCTTGGTTAAGAATGAAAAAACCCATGACGCAGGAGTTTAGGACGGTGGACACAGCAAGACAAGCATTTTGAAGAATCTAAGAGAATAGATGACCATCAGATGCTATCTATTAAAAAGTTGAACAATCTAATGTTTGTTTAAATGTTGGTTGCAAAGTTCCTGAAATGAACAATAAAGTTATTTGCAACTTTTATCTCCATGGGCAAGAGTTTCCTGGAATAGTGAAGTCCTGGTGATGAAGACAGTAGTAGGATAAAGCAGTGTTGATGGAGTCAACTGCGTGGTGCAGACAGTTTCAATTCTCAGAAGCAATTCTCTCTCTGGTACTCGGGAGTCTTAGTGAACATTTCTTTTTAAGAATAACTATGTTTTCCCTGATCATAAAACTATTAAGTATCTACGGATAACCTCTAAAGTACTGAAAAGGATTAGAAAAAGAAATTGCCCATAGTTCACTACGTTTGTTTCCTGGGGCTACCATAACAAAGTGCCATCAACTGGGTGGCTTGGACAATAGCAAGTTATTCTTTCTCAGTTCTGGAGGCCTGGAGTCCAAGTCCAGGTGTCAGTAGGGCCAGGCTCCCTGGCACTTTAGTAGACTCTTTCCTTGCCTCTTTCAGCCTCTGGTAGCAGCTGGCCGATGCTGGCTCTCCTTGGCTTGTGTCTGTACTATTCCAGCTTCCTCTGTCATGACATGATGTCCTCTCGGGGGTCCCTGTCTTCCCAGGACATCTTCCTCTTCCTGTAAGGACACCAGGAAGAGGAAAATGCCACAGGTGGTCATTGTACCACCCTTAATGACCTCCTCTGACTTGGTTACACCTGAAAAGATCTTACTTCTGAATCAGGTCACATTGACAGGAACCAGGGGTGAGGGTTTCAACATGTTTTTTTTGGGGGGCACAGTTCAACTCCATACCACCAAGAACAGCAACTATTGAGATGTCTCTGGACTCTGCACTGATGAGGGCAGGAGATGGTGGTGACCTGAACTGTGGGTGTGACAGTGGGGTGAGTTGAGGGATTTAGGAAGTGAAATTGATAAGATCAGGTCAGAATTAGATGGGCTGAAAAGGAAGAGATGTCTGGGATATGCAGCTCCTGAGTTTTTAAGAATAACTATGTTTTCCCTGAGCAGAGCTCCTCACTATAACAGGAGGCCACAGAGAGAAATGTGGAGTCAGGTAGCGAGGTTGGATGGAGGCGTGATGAGCTTCAGGGGCCCAGAGACCCTCTGTGGGCAGTTAGCTCTAGGGCAGTGGTTCTCAACCTTCCTAATGCCACAGCCCTGTAAAACAGTTCCTGTGGGTCTGCTACTCTAGGGTCTGGATCTCAGGAGAGAGCTGGGCTGGCACTCTGGACTCAGGGTGCATCCCCACCCAGATGGCAACTATAGCCACAGAATTAGATGAGAGCGTCTGGGACAGCAGGGGGACTGGGCAGAGAGGAGACACAGGAAGGAAATGTGGGCAGCCCCTGGGCCAGGGTGAGTCTAGGGTGACCCGTAGTCCCACTTTGTCCTGACTAGGATGGGGTCCCAGGGCTGTGGAACCTTGAGTGCTAAAATCAGGGAAGGTTGAAAGGTGAGGAAACATCAAGTCTTCTAGGGCCTGGGAAAGGCCACTGGGCTTAATAGCAAAGATTGGCAGCTGTGGGAAGAGCACTTTCAGGAGAGCAGTGAGCTGGGGTGTCTGGAAAGTGGACTCTGTAGACAGTGCCAGCTGGGCAGTAGCTGGTGAGGCCGGAAGGTTGCTGGCTCTTGATTCCTAGGGCTGTCATGAATTGTTTGGACCAAAAAACTTGTGGAAGGGCCTGCCAAGGCCCTGTAGGCAGGCGTGGGCAGTAGCCGTGGTGACCCCATCAGGAGTCCCTCACAGCCAGAGCAGACTCAGGCTCTGTTGTTCAGAGTTTGATTCTTTAGAGTATGGTAAGGAGAAGGCGTGTGGGTGGCAGCTTGGGCAGGTGGGCATCAAATGTGTCACCAGAGCAGCCAGCAGCAGTGGGGCATTCCACCAGGCAGATCTCCCTACTTCCAGTTAAAAATACCCCTGCCTGGGGGCCTGACTGGCTGCAGACCAGTTTCTGAGGGACCCAGTCAACCCTGGTGGGTCATGTGTAGGCCTCAGTCTCCTGTCCTGGCATCTGGTCCCCCAGACCTGTTGCAGTCTCCTCAATAGACACAAAGTAAACTCTGACTCGTCTCCTCCTAAGGCACCACCCCAAAAACCCAGGGAGGGGGTGTTGGCCAGTGAGGACCCCCTCAGAAGGTTCCCTCCCACATAGACACACCCCAAAGTTCTCCAGGTGGTAGGCACATAGCAGTACCTGTGTCTACACTGCCCCCGCCCATGCCAGCCACCTTGTCATCCTCTTCATCAAAGCCCAGCCCAGAGGGAGGGGGAACCCAGGTCTGTCTTGTGTGGTCACAATGCCCAGCATTTGTGAGTCTTGGCTGGATAAAGACCTTGCGTGGTGACCCCACACCATCCTCAGACTAACCTGAGGGTCTGTGTCATTATTATCTTCACTTTGCAAACAGAGAGTAGGCCCTTATGGGTCCAAAATCTTACCCAAGGTCACATACTGATCACCCACCAAGCTAATACTGGCACCCAGATCTTCTAATACCAGGTCAGTGATAATAATGACAATTTACAAATTCATCCCCTCATTTTGATTAAGCACCTGGCAAGTGTCCAGGTGGGCCTAGGCACTTGGGATATACCAGGGATCAAAGCTCCCTGGGACTTCCCACTGTGGGCTTCCTCTGTGCTTATCCTGTTAATCCCCCAGAACCGTGGGCAGTGGAGCCCTCCGTGAGTGTGCCGGGCTTTGCCCACGGTCCCAGAGCTGCTCTCAGCACTCTCTGGCCCCAGGCCTGTGCTTGGCCACCACACTGTTGGCCCAGCTCTGAGTCCTGCACTTTTCTGTGGAGTCTTTGCACACATGAATCAGCAAGGCAGCAGGGCATGCTGGGGACTCAGGCTCAAGTTGGGCTGAGATTCAGATTCTAGCCACGGGACATTCGGTGCTACAAACTGAACTGTGTCCTCCTACGCACACCCAGATTCATGTGTTGAAGCCCTAACCTCCAATGTGACTATATTTGGAGACAGTTGGGGGGGGGTGGGCGCGGGAGGGTTGCATGAGGGTAGAAGGGTTAGATCCTATTCCGGTAGGATTGGTAGCCCTCTAGGAAGAGAAGGCCAGCCCTCTTTTTTCCCACACACTAACACTGAGTAAAGGCCACGTGAGGACACAGCAAGAAGGCAGCCACCATCAGGCCGGGAAAAGAGCCCCAGCACAAACTGAATCACCTCCATCTTGGACTTGCCGGTCTCCTGAACTATGATGATAAATTTTTGGTGTTTAAGCCCCCAGTTTGTGTGTTTTGTTACAGCTGTCTGAGCTAAGTCATTAGGCAAATCACTTAATCTCCCCAGCCTCGCTTTTTTCATATGTTAAATGAAAATGCCAAAACCTGTATGAATTAGAAATTAATATTTAGAAAAACATTTAGCACAGCTGATGGCACATACTTGGTGCTTAGCTATTATGTGTTACTATATTATAATTAGACTAATAAGCATCTCTCTAGGCTTTTTAACAGCTTTCTCTGTCCATAACGCTGAAATTATATTTTAATTCTTCTTTTTTTTTTTTAGTGCAGGTTATAACCTGCTAAATTTATTTAGGTCACATTCCAAAGTTGGCAAAACCCAAAGCAATGGCCACCTCTACTCCAACGTGGGCAGGATTCAGCAGCAGCAGTTTTTTCTTGTCACCCTTACCCTGACCCCCCGCCTTGCATTTAGATTAACCCAGTAGTGATAGCGTGATCCTACTGAGCAAGGAAGGCCCCCGTGGCCAGAGGAAGGCCCCCTTGGCCAGCCCTGGGTCAGAAACCAAAACACCAGCACTTCCATACCCTGTAAATAAGGTGTGGCGCAGCCTAGAGAATGCTTTGCTTCCTCCTCCCCTTTTCTACACGGCTTCCTACAGCTCCCATCACCCCTGAAATGTTGTTCTCTAATTTATTATTTTAATTAGCTGCTTGGCTGTGTTAATAATCAAAACTTTTCCAACCTCCCAGGAGCTCTGCCAGGCAATGGGAAGATCTGAGGAAGCAGCCGGCTCCCGTGGCTGGAGAGCTTGCCTCTGTGCAGGCAGCTCCATCCTGCCCCAGGGGGTCAGGAGGGCTCAGTCTCCCAGGAATCCCTGGGACACCTTCATGGAGACCTGGGACCAAGACTGGTGGAGGAGATGGAGTGTCAGCATGGGCAGGAGAGTGAGGGTGGCTTGAGACCATCACTTCTGGATCTGGGGAGGCTCTGGGAGGAAGGAGCCTTGCTTACCTCCAGGCTGAGGCTACAAAGCCCTTCACTTTGTACATCATCAGCCCACTGAACTCAGCCCCTACCTGCCTCCGTGCGCTGGCCACCTAGGAAAGGGCTTGTGAGGCTGAGTTCTCTGCTGTACCCTTTCTTGCAGTGCTGAATAGTCTCAGACTTCCGGGGCACTCAGGGCAGCTCTGGTCCTCTGTGTTGTCAGGATGTACTAGGGGACAAGGTCACACTTGAGGGGGTTGCACACTTCATGTGCACAGGGCCACCATGGCTCAGACAAGTCAGGTCAAGCATGGGGTAATAGCTCTGAGCTTCCCCTGCTGCAGCCTGAGGACTCTAGTTCTCACTGTGGCCCAGACACCTGAGGACAGGCTTCCTGGGCAGAGCCGTTCTATGTAAAATGGGCACAAAACTCAGCGTTATAATTCTTGAGTTCTAACCTTCACTCCACTCCTGGCTAGTTGTGTGATCTTGGAAAATTCACTTCTCTGTAGGCCAGTTCCTCTATCCAATATATAAAAGGGGTTGAACTCAAGTCTTTCCCTCCTTCCTCCCTTCCCACTCTGTTGGCGATACTAACAGGAATGAGGTTTAATCAAGAGGCTAAAAGAGTGCCCCTTGACCCATGAATGGATCAATAAATTGTAGTATATGTACACCATGGGATATTATGCAGCCTTAAAGAAAGATGGAGACTTTACCTCCTTCATGTTTACATGGATGGAGCTGGAACATATTCTTCTTAGCAAAGTATCTCAAGAATGGAAGAAAAAGTATCCAATGTACTCAGTCTTACTATGAAACCAATTTATAGCCCAAGAAGAAGGGGGGGAGGGGAGAGGGGCGGATAGGTGGAGAGAGGGTAATTGGTGGGACCACACCTATGCTGCATCTTACAAGGGTACATGTGAAATTTAGTAGGTGTAGAATATAAATGTCTTAACACAATAACTAAGAAAATGCCATGAAGGCTAAGTTAACTAGTTTGATGAAAACATTTCAAATTGTATTTGCATTAATGTGCACAGCTATGATTTAATAAAAAGAAATTAAGAGGCTAAAAGAGGAGACACACAGGGTAAAAAATAAAACAAATTGTGATGAAGTAATGACAGAAACACATATAAGACATGGAGCTAGCACAGAGGACACAATGACTTTCTGGGAGTCAGGCCAGGGACAGCTCCAAGGAAGCTTTCCTCTGGGTTCTGAGCTGGGTTTGAAAGATGAACAAGTGATCCTAGGTTCCCTCCCAGTTCCAACCCTCAGTAAGTCCCTTAGATTTTGCTCTCATTGTAAGGCTCGAGAGATGGGATTGCAGAAGAAAAAGGGGGAAGTGGTGCTCTATTTTATCAAGAGCTCTAAAAGCCACGTGTGGTGGCTCACACCTATAATCCTAGCATTCTGGGAGGCCAAGGTGGGTGGACTATCTGAGCTCACGAGTTCAAGACCAGCCTGAGCCAGAGTGAGACCCCGTCTCTAAAAATAGCCAGGCGTTGTGGTGGGAGCCTGTAGTCCCAGCTACTTGGGAGGCTGAGGCAAGAGGAGCCCAACAGTTTGAGGTTGATGTGAACTGTGATGCCACAGCACTTTACCCAGGGCAGCAAAGTGAGACTCTGTCTCAAAAAACAAAAAGAGCTCTGTAAAACCAGAGCCAAGAAAAGAAATGCCTTGTAAAGTAAAAACTAGCCAAAAAAAATGGCTCGGCGCCAGCCATGTACACCTAAGGTGGCGGTTCAAATCCCCAGCCTGGGCCCGCCAAACAACAATGATGGCTGCAACCAAAAAATGGCCGGACGTTGTGGCGGACGCCTGTGGTCCCAGCTACTTGGGAGGCGGAGGCAGGAGACTCGCTTGAGCCCAGGAGTTGGAGGTTGCTATGAGTTGTGATGCCATGGCACTCTACCCAGGGGGATAGGTTGAGGCTCCGTCACAAAAAAAAAAAAAAAGTAAAAACTAGCTGTTAGTATGGCAGGCCAGTCCTTGAAGATCCAATCGACCAAGGCAGTAAGAACCCAGGGTGAGCAGGCAGACGCTTACTCTGTGACAGGTAGCAGTGCTTAATGCAGGCTGGTTGTGCCCTCCTGGAGAGCTCAGAGGTAGCTTAGGAGAGGCACTGGTGTGCCCTTGACCCCACCTGTGATCAAACAGCTCAGTAGTTCTCTGTCAGGGCTACAGCCCGGGGTTCTGCAAATACTTTTCCAACTTGGGGTGGGGAGCCATTCTTCCAAAGCAGCAGGGCTTTACTAAGACCCCATCTCTCAATCTTCTCCCTCAGCCCCCAGGCTATGTTTGTTCCTCAAATTAAACCTATTTACTTCTCGTTCATATCAGAAATTGCCCTGTGTTTACTAAATCAGGGTCTTTCCGCCCAGTCCCCTACAAGTGACGAGAGGGCACAACAGTGCCAGGCTAGGGGCCTGAGAGCCTGGTGTCATCAGAGCAGGCATGCAGTAGGTATTGGGTAAAAGAGAGAATGAGAATAGCAAGCATCAGTCTGGCATTAAGATCCCTCAGGTGCTACTCCAGGTCTTTTCAGGGGCTTTTTCCTAATGACTTAAAAGACCGTTCCCCTCAGGGATTGCTGACTCTTCAGGCTACCCCTCTAAAAATAATGATATGGGGAAGGCAGGGAAGAGAAATACTAGCTGTTGCCCCAGGAGCTTGGCAGACAGAGGCAAGCAAGGGGAGCAGGTGCATTATTTCCATAGCCCTCTTGGAAGGCCCATCCATAAGTCCCACACTCACTATGGTGGCTGCTGGGTGCCAGGGCATGTGCTGGACTCAGGGCTCTGAGGGAAGTGAGGTGTTTCCCACCCCACACTGAGGGCAGCTGGAAGGTGGCAGAATGCTGCAGGGGGTGCAGCAGAGGCAGGAACTCAGCTGCCTGGGAAAGGCACAGCAGGTGCCTCACTAGAAATGGGCCTTAAAGGGTGCATAGGAGTTCAGAGAGTGGAAGAGCAAAGAGAAGGGTGTGAGGAAGGTGAGACGGGATGAGAAAGAGACTCTCTGAAGCCCAAAGAAGCTTTGAAACTCACCCAAATTCTCATTGCCAATAAATAAAAGAGCTTGGACTTGGACAAACTCTGTCCCAGAGGTCGCCCTCTCCTTCACTCTACCAATACTGCCCCAGTTACCAGGCATCAACATTTTCAAGCAAAGCAGCTACTCAGTTCGTAGAGATGAAAGCCTGGGTGTGGAGGAGAGAAACTAGTGAAAGATGAAGCTAAAAATCAGGCTGAGCCCAGACACATAAGGGCCACAAGGCCACGTGAGAAAGCTTGGGCTCAATGCTCTGGGTGCTGGGATGGGGGGATTCCTCAGCAGAGGGGTGCTGGCTGGGTGGGTGGGCACTGGAGGTGCTGGCCTGTGAGTAGAGCAGGGCCAACAGAGCCGAGGCAGGGCAGTATGGTGGGGAGATGGAGACTGGTTTGAGAGCAGAGGGGAACTGACACATGACTGTTGCTGAAGGTCAGTAGTGATCCTGCAGTGTCTGATCTGGAGTGGGAGGAGCACAGATGTCCAAACCAAAAACCTCTCCAGTCCAGCGTGCATAGCGTGCTGCTGGCCACCAAACACAATAAAGAAACTGCAGCAGCTTAGCACCTGTAGCACAGTGGTTAGGTGCTGACCACATGCACTGAGGCTGGCAGGTTCAAAACTGGCCTTGGCCAGCTAAACAACGATAACTGCAACAAAAAATAGCCGGGCACTGTGGCAGGTGCCTGTAAGTCCCAGCTACTTGGGAGGCTGAGGCAAGAGAATCACTTAAGCCCAAGAGTTTGAGGTTGCTGTGAGCTGTGACACTACAGCACTCTACCAAGGGTGACATAGTGACACTCTGTCTCAAAAAAAAAAAAGGAAACTGCACCATACCCTTGTGCATGTCCTGCCTCCCCTTGCTGGGGGCTCCTTCCACACTGAAGGTAGAGAACTCTCCTGCCCGGGGGAGCTTTCTTTGTCAGGAGTCCTGCCTCCTGCCTTACCTTCCTGGCACAGAAACCCTACAGTAGCAGGACAAAGACAAATCCTGTGATTACCTTTACACCCTCTGCCTGCTTTCCTTCGGGTCCACTGCCTTATTTCTATCAGGCCCCAACCATATGTGGCTGCTCAGGGTGATCCTTCTCCCCTTGATGAGTGAGCAACACTCTGGCAATGTTTCTTTTCTATAAATGGGAAGTTCCTCAGATTACCCGGCATGAGTGACCTGCTCTGCCCCTCTGGGCCCGCTCATGTCCCTGTTGCCTAGCTTCACCCTCTGCAGCATTTCCTAGCTAATCAGAAAACTGTGGTTTTGAAAAATATAGTTAATACTCCATGGAAAACCAACCCAGTTTCTGTAAAGAGCCAAATATTGCCGAATCAACTCTATGTAAATGACTGTTGAAATAGCTCACTCTGGTCAGTCCTCCTCTGCGGGCCTCTCCTCCTGTGCTCCGCTGACTTAGGCAGTTTCCAGGGGGCCTGAGTGAAAGGCACAAGCCGCTGCCCAAAAGCATCTTGCTGGAGGTGTATTGGCAGCAGGTTGTCCCCCTGGTACCAGCAGGGACATTTAACCATGAGGAAGGGTTCTCAGAGATATTCTCATCTATTGCCCCCAGTTCACAGATGAAGAAACTTAGCCTTAGAGAGGCCACATGTCTGTACCATGGTCCCATGGTTAGTAGGGGCACCTCCCAGACGGGAACCCAGGCCTACTGATGTCTGTTCCCTGTGACACCCTCTGGTGTTGCATTCCAACAGTGAGCAGTTTTACTATTCTTGTCCAGAGGAAAGATGGTCTTCTGAAGAGCTGACCACATGCCAAGTAGGAAGTCTGGGTAGGACTTGAAACCCCCTTGTTCCTTATAGCTAATCATGCGGCTATGACACTTCCAGGGAGGGCTGGATCTCAGTTGATTGGGACTCATCCCCTGATTTATTCTGGACCTCAGAAGGAGTGTGGGTTTGTTGTTTTAGACCTTAATCAGGGGAGCGTGTCCCTCCAGGTCCCTCCCACATCCTGCCCTGTGTCTGGGACCTGGGGCTCAGTCTGCTTTGCAAGATCCCAGTCCTTTCTGTGTGGCTGGCAAGCACCCTGGCAGAGAGGCCCTCCATTAGTCGGATCAATACTCCTCCCTCGGGGCTGCGTTTCTCGTAGACTCCACTCCTTCCCCCAGGAGCCACATATGTCTTCCTCTCTTGCACAATCTGCTCCCGGTTACTCTTGTCTTCTACCCCAAAGCTTCTGCCAAAAAAACACCCTAACACAGATGGAAGGAAAGGGTGAAGTTCAGGTCCTGAACGAATCTCCGCGGCACCTTAGGCGCCTCCTCCGAGGGGAGAAGCATCAAAGCTTCAAGAGGGCCAGGAAGCCTCAAGGTTCAGGGGAAATCAGCACAGCGCCACCTGCTGGCAGGAGAGGGCGGGGCACTTGGGCCCCCTGGTAATCATGAGTCCCAGGCAGTGGTTCTCAACGGGACTACTCTGAGGTTATAAAGTATTCATGTCTGGGTCCCACCCTCAGAGACTCTGATTGGCCTGGGGGTTGGCCTGGGTTTTTCACAGCTCCCCAGGTGATTGTACAGTCAGACCTTAAGGGGACATGGAGGTAGAAGAGACCATCTAGGCCAGGGCTCATTATGTGGTGCAAAAATAGACCTCAGCTGCTGGCCCTGAATGTGTTATTTTATGTGGATGACTTTCTCTGGGCAAAGGATACAAAGCTTTTTATCAGCTTCTCAGCGGGCCCGTGTTCCCCCAACGGATTAATTGTCCCCAAGGCAGTCTAAACAGATCCTTCTTGGTGATCTCAGATCCAGATGAGCAGCCTGTGCTCTAGTGGAGGGGGACAGGATTTAAAAACCTAATAGATAACAGATAATGTGCATATTTCTATAAAGAGACTATACTTGCTAAACGCTAAGTTTCTTGGGCTTTTTGCTGGAGTTAGAGCAACTCAGTGTGGTCACGTGACTATTATCATGCTGTTCAGAATCTTTTCCTTCAGTAATATAGGTGTTTGGTTAATAAATGAGAAGTAAAAGTATAAATTAATGCACTGCGTTTGGTAGGCAGAAGCCCTCAAAACATAAGATCCATGGGGAAAAGTAATCAAAGGGGTCCTTAGTGGTTATAGGTTGGGGACAACTGGCCCAATATAATTCACGTTTTTGAAAGATGAACAAACTGAGGTCCAGAAAGCTTAAAGACTATCTTTAAGTCATACAACTAGTTATATGAAGTTGGGGCCTTCACCTGAGTCTTCCACGCATGCCATAGGGGGCGAAGAGAATTCTGTGCAGGATAGTTTGCTAGAAAGCCTCACTGAACACACTTCCATTGACCCAGACTCCAGAATCTCTCACTGGACACGAAGGTCATGTGGGCCACAAATAACCCACACCCAGAAAAGCTTTGAAAACCTATGGTAGCCAGGATTTCATGGACTCTGAGATAACACCAGTTGTAAGATGCACTATTGTTTTTCATACCACCATGGAAAAGTGCCACCAATTGTATTTGCAAGATGCCATCAATTATAAGAGGCAACCCAATTTTACAGATGTTAAATGAGAGGGGAAAAATTATTTCATGGAATCGAAGAAAGATGGCGTGTTAGCCTGTCCCATTCTATTTGAAGTGGCACAGCTGTAGCCTGGGTAGAGTCCCCTCATCTGGTGGAGGTGTCAGTGAAGACAAAATGGGACTTTGAAGAAATCATATCTATCAGAAATACAGAAGTAGAGGATCAGGTCCAGCCCACACTGTGGGATCTGAGGACAGAGTCCTAGATTTGCCCTCAAAAGACTCAGGTTTGAGTCTCAATTCTGAAACTCTGTAATTGTGTCATCTCAGGTACATTTTTATTCCCTCCATGCCTCAATTTCCTCATCTGCAAACAAGGGTAATACCTGCCCACTCACCCTGTCCCATCCTCACTGAGCTGTTGAAAGTACAGAAGAGAAAATGGTAAGATACGTGAAAGTTGACTGGTACCGTTAATAGCTAAGAACCGCCTTCCGTTTGCTGAGCTGAAGTCTGGGACTGTCCAGAACAGAGAACTGGGAAATGGTAGGTGGAAGTTGTAGAGAGCATCATCTGGGGCAGAGGGAACGCCTCTCAGGGACAATAAGCATTAGAGGGCATGTGCAGAGCCCAGGGGGCTTCTCCAGCTTTGCCCATACCCAGGACCCCTTGAGGAAGCACCCAGCACCCATCAGAGGAAAGGGACCCACTCTTAGAGGGGGCCAGGAGACCAGAAGGCAGATCAAAGTCACCTTCCCAGGAGCAGATGGTAGAAATGGTCAGAGGTCCCAGAGGTCCTGTCCCCAAATCCTGGGCAAATGCCTCTAATATTCCCCATCTGGCACTTTGAGAACACTCAACACATGTATGTGTATGCACATACATTATGCACTGTTGAGAATAACAGTAACAGAAAGGGCTGTTCAGCCTCAGTACAGAACGAACCAGGTGACCTGAGCCACCCCAGGCACATCTTCCGGGTACTCTAGTTTCTAAGGCGGCATCTCCCAGACCTGCACATCAGCAGTGTCCTATCCCTGACCCCTTCTCAGGACTGAAAGAGAATCAGACAGTTAGCAAAAAAGTTTCTCCACCGCCCTCCTGCAGTGCCAGAATGGCTCAGCTTGTCTGGCACAGCAGCCCTTCCACTGCAGAGGCAGCGTGAGGTGACGTGGAGGGCAGGCCTATCCCCAGCTAGAGGCAGGGCCTCAGGCAACTTAGCCTTCCTTCGTGGGCCTCAGTTACTCTCGCTTGTAGAACAGGGGTGGGGCCCAGCCCTCATTTCCTAGGGAGCAAGTATGAGGATTCAGAAGTGCCCCAGCAGGAAGTGTGGACAGAGCAAAGGAGCGCTCTAATGGAGACGGAGTTGGGGAGATGAAGGGACTGGGGTATGGTGGTCAACTCCGCAGCTGCAGACACTGTGACAGCAATGTGATAGATGGCATGGTAAGAAGCACGGACTAGGAGTCAGACCTGGATTCACATCTGGCTCTGCAGCTCGCTCACATGTATGACCTTGGGCAAGTTTCCTAACCTCTCTATGCCTCAATTTACCCATATTAAACTGAGTGACCAAATTCTTCTTGCAGGCCCTTTGGAGGACATAACAGGCCAATGCCTAAGAGGCGCCTGGTGCCTAGCAGGCTTTCCACAAAAGGCAGCTGCTGAGGCCCCTGCCACCCCCGCTCTAACCCAGGGCTCTCCTGCAGGTGGGAGGGGCAGCCGTCCTGGCCGTGGGCATCTGGACTCTGGTGGAGAAGAGTGGCTACCTCAGCGTCCTGGCCTCCAGCACCTTTGCAGCCTCTGCCTACATCCTCATCTTTGCGGGCACTCTTGTCATGGTGACCGGTTTTCTGGGCTTCGGTGCCATCCTCCAGGAGCAGAAGGGCTGCCTTTCCACAGTGAGTGTCCCCTCCATGTTCTGTGGGCAGGAGGACCCCTGTACCACCCACCCTGGCCCTTAAGTTTCTCAGCAAGAGGGGTCCCAGCCCTGGAACAGGAGAGCCTGAGGCCGCGGCAGGGGTGAGGGGCTGCTCTTGGGTCTGGTGTTTGCCACGGTCTCCAGGTTCTTCAGACCTAAGGCAGGGGCCCCCTTGTCCCTCCTCCTCCTCCTCCTTGTAGATTTCATCATGGTAATTTTAACAGAGATACAAAAAAATGGTGTTGTAACAAAGCTCCATGATCCCATCACTCAGAGTTCAATGGTTACCCTTTCATAGCCAATCTGGTTTCATTTTCTCCTACACTTTGCTCCCTCCATGGCCCAAGGGTCGTTTCCAGGCAACCCCAGACATCGTGTCATCTGGAAATATTTCAGTATATACCTATAAAACTTAAGGATCATCTTTTAGAAAACATAATAATATTACTATTATCACAGTTAAAAACAGCATTTGTTAATCTCATGAAATAACCAGGTAGTTCAAATCTCCATAATTGACCCATAAACTATTCCTTTTGGGGGGGTAAGTTTTTTTGAGTCAAAATCTACATTCGGTCCATGTGTTAAAATTGGTTGATTTGTCTCCTAAGTCTCTTTTAAAAAGTCTCTAAACTCCACCACCAATATCTCTCTCTCTTCCTCCCCCCTCCCTCTTGCAATCTATTTATTGAAGGACCCATGTCATTTGTCTTAGGGTTTCTCCCAGTCTGGATTTTCTTCCTTTCTTTTCGAGACAGAGTCTCACTTTATCGCCCTTGGTAGAGTGCTATGGCATCATAGCTCACAGCAACCTCAATGGGCTCAAGTGATTCTCTTGCCTCAGCCTCCCAAGTAGCTGGGACTATAGGCATCTGCCACAACACCCAGCTATTTTTTTTTTTTTTTGCAGTTTTTTCAGGGGCCAAGTTTGAATCTGCCACCTCTGGTATATGGGGCCAGTGCCCTACTCCTTTGAGCCACAGGCACCCCCCACACCCAGCTATTTTTAGAGACAAGGTCTTGCTCTGGCTCAGGCTTGTCTTGAACCAGTGAACTCAGGCAATCCACCTGCCTCAGCCTCCCAGAGTGCTAGGATTACAGGAATGAGCCACCTCGGCCCGGCCAGCCAGTCTGGATTTTCTGATTACATCCCTGTGTTGTTCAACACATTCTCCTGGTGGTTAGATCTAGAATACTGATGGGATCTAGCCAATCTGGTTGTTCAGGAGAGTATTTCATGGCTAATGCTGTGGGCACCATAGGCTCTTGACAGGCACCCATCTGGGAAGCCAGGAAGAAGATCCATAGATGCTCACAGCATCAGGAAAGGAGGCCAGGGTGGAACTTCTGGGGTCCAGAGGGCTGGAATCCAGCTCCAGACTCAGGAAGCTGAAAAACAACCAGACTAGCAAAGAAGCCCGATGGGCCGAACCCACCCCAGTCTCAAAGAGAAATCAGGCTGAGCTTGAAAGGAACCAGGCAGTGGGAAGAAGCCTCAAAGGGCCCTGTGCTCTCTTTCCCCAGCTTCCTGGCATCCGCCATAGACTTTGCTGCCTCTGTCCTTGCACAGCGACCAAGAGAACAGGAGGCCGAGGAGGTGTGCTGAGAACACCAGAGCGCCGTCCCCTGCCGCCTCTCACCAGTGGCGACCTAGTTTCTAGCCCTGGATATAGAGCTGCTGTGTACACTCTCAGCAGGATGGCTCTCCCCTTTTGAAGAATTTGTTCATTCTGCTCTAAGGGATAGCCCAGAGCCAAGGTGCTGGTGAGCGATGCTATGTGCAGGTGGGATGAAGGCCCTCAGGGAACGGCCACCAGAGCACAGCTTTGAGTTCTTTCCCAGCTGTAGGACAGGTGTATCTAGAGCCAGCCACAGTCCACCCAGCCCTCCCCGGGGGCCTGGCATAGGGTTCCCATATGCAGGGCAGCTGAGGTTGTGAGAACCACAGGACACAGCCTAGATTTGACCAATGTGGCTGGATGAAGGCGCATGATTTGACTGAATGAACTGGGTACATAGTGTGGCTGGGTTCAGGGCTGCATTCTGTCTGTGCAGGCCTGAGGCTACAGACCTGTGCTGTCAGGTAGGTCAGTCTGACTCGCCCTCCTCCGCAGCATCGGCGAGCCCATCTGTGTCCTGCTCAGCTCTGCACCCCTTAGCAAGCGGGACCTTCAGCCAGGCTGGGGGTGGCAGGCTGAGCCTCTGACCCTCACCCCTAGAGGTCTGCCCAGGGGCAGGCCCCCAAGCCGTGTGCTCTTGGCTGCCTCCTTCCTTCCACCAGGTCATCCTGTGGAAGAAAAATGGGACTCCAACAGCCCAAGAGGGGAGACAGAAGCCTTGCTTCTGGCTCTGAGCCATTTGCCTTGGTTCTAAGGAACCCCTGAAGGCCAGGGGTCCCCCCACAGCCTTGGAAAAAGCACATTTAGAAAACAAATAGCCAATGTTGACTGCATGCCACCTCCCTCCTCCTTACTACAGCAAACCTGCAAAGTCCCGGCGACCTGAGCTCTGTGTGCCAAGCACCATTGTCAACACTCTCGCATGCTAACTCTTCAGTCCTCACCCTGCGCCCAGACAGGTGTTACTCTTCCTGTGCTTTTGACAGAGGAGGAAACTGAGGGCCGGGGGCAGGCAAGTGATGTGCCCAGAGTCACACTGCCTTTAAGTTCCTGTAGGTGATGATCCAGTGTGGCCACCAGAGGGCACAGGAGAGGCACAGGGGAAAGGCTGGTTCCCTGGTCCTATAGTCTCAGGGCAGGGAGGGAGGCAAGAACTGGTGGCAGGGGCCAGCCCCATCACACTGGTGCACCTGGTCACCCAGACAGGAAGCTTACAGCCTGTTTGTGAGGACTCTGAGGCAGCAGGAGAGTAAGTCGTCTTTATTAGAATGTCCACACTGTTACTGAGCGCCATGCAGTCTGGCTCCGGAGCCCATGCTCTGATCCCCCATCCTCCACTGCCTCCGAAGAGGTATAAACTGGTCACTCCCACTTTACAGATGAGGCAGCTGGGCTCAGAGATGAGGAGCAGTGAAGGCTGGAGCTGGAATGTGAACTCCAGTCTGCTGTAATTTCCTCCGGGAGTCCCCCCAAGAAGGCCAAGCCTGGTGGAGGGCAAAGGGACAGGACGCCCAGCAGGCAGGATGTGTGCAGGACATGCCCTGCTCTCCATCTCTGGGGAGTTCAGCCCAGGCCAGTGGCACTCAAGATCTGGCTGGATGCAGAGTGGGCTCTCTGCTGAGCCCAGCCCAGAACCTTATGGCAGGGGACCAGGGGCATGTGGTGGGACCCTAGGAGCCCAGGTACGAGTGCCTCCTTGCTCCTGTTATAGTAAGGAAAGAACAGTGTATGTCAGTCAGAGCATATTCCATTTGGAAGGGAACTTGAAGGCTGTGGAGTCCTGGAGTCCATCACTCCATCCAAAGCTTCCAGGCTAAAGGACGCTGGGTAAGAGGGTTGGTCACCCAGGTATTAGTGGGGAGACTCAGAATTTTTTACTTTCTTGGCAAGTAGTCTAATCCTAAGAGCTCTTCCCTTTTGCAGCCTCAAAGGCCAGAAGGAAAGGCTGTGGTTTAGCACCTGATAGGACTGTGCTCTCCGAGCCACCAAGCACAGCCTCCCCTTCCACGCTCCATCTGACATGATCTATTCACAAGATCTGTCCAGCCATCCTGGCAGATCCATGGAGAACGCATGTCCCCAGCCTCCCCAGTCACAACCTCACGGATACTTAGTCTGGGGGCCCTTCCCAGAGGGGACCAAGCCCTCTGCCCAGGGAGACTGAGTAAAGGTCAGGGCCTGCGCATGCCTAAAGGATTGGTGGGTCCTTCTTGCCTCACCCTTCTAAGCTTCAGAGGGTCCACAAATGGAGGAACCTTGTCATCCCTCAGGGGGCTTGAGGAAGTGGCTGTTGGAGGAAAGACACCTTCCTTCTTCTCAGCCCCACTTCACCCCTCCTGTAGAGATCTGCCTGCACTGACTTCCATTCCACAAAGTTGATCTCTCTGGCTCAACTTCCCTAAACAGATACATCAGGGAAGCAACTGCTTGAAACTGAGGTCACAAAAAAGTGTGCACACACATGCACACACTCAGCCACAAGTACAGGACTGCAGAGATGGGTATTTCTGCCAGCAGCCTAGCAAACAGCAAGCCCCACAGCCTAGAATCTCCTTTCTTTGCTTTTCCTGCCCCCTTCCCCCCAAAGGACCAATGACAGAACTGGCCCATGGAGAGAACATGGGGTAAAGCAGAGGAGCCTGAGTTATCCACACCCTGGCCCACCAGCCCCTGAATTACTGAGCACTTGACTGTTTAAACCAAGAAGGTGGTTTCACAACCTTTCTTAGGCTAACACAGTAGGAATTTTAAAACCTAGGTTCCCATTTAGAGTCAAGTGATGTGATTAAGACAGCATGAAAGTGTTCTGTGCTTCCTGGACGTTCCTTCCTGGTGTCATTTCATTTTTCCCCTCCATGTCTAACTTCCTTTTGAGATCTTACATCAGCTAAAGGCTGGAGGAAGCGTCTCAGAGGAGAAGCGCAGCAAGCCTAGTGCTAGACAGAGTGGTCCCCAAGGAGGGCAGGGAGAGATGAAAGACCAGGCCTCTGAATGGTGCACATCAAACCTGGGTTAGGAGGAGGAGGAGAGGACTGACTGCAGAAGTGCCCAGGCAAGGACCCAGGCAGGGGCCAGCTGACTCACACACGGGCACACTGTCCTGGCCCGAACCCTTCCTCATTGTACATCTGCAGCCCCTCGGAGTCATTTTCCTAAGAAGGAAATGCTCCCCAGGGACAGGAATAGCACATCTTTGCTGGTACTGAAATGATGATCAGCTTGGCATCGGAAATCTGCAGAGGGGGAAAGGGAATGGGGTTTAAATTATTCACACCAGCTCTTCTTTTTTAGATAAGACTGCATGAGAGGGACAGATAATTCAGGCCATCTGAGCCTAGGGCCGATGACCAGGACAGATGCCACCCAGATCAAAAGAGAGGAATATTTTTAGAGTTTGATGGGCTCTGGAAACTTTTATATCTTAAGCCAAATGAAGATCATGATGGATGGTTCAGACCAGACTGGATCTTTGTCAGGGGCTCTTTTAAATTTGAGGGAGTAGATTTAAAAATAAGTTCTAGAAACCAATTTCCAAATATGCCAAGACTTGGTTAACCAGGGCAACAAGGTCTAGAATCAAGGGCAAAAACATCTGAGTTTGGGCTCAAAAGCAGGTTTTTGAGTAGCTTGCCCAGCTTGCTCTAGAACTCAAGAACATCACTTGCCTTGTCCTTGCCCCCTCGCTACTGCCGTCTTTATATGGGATGAGGTGTGAAGACAGTGAGGAAGTATTTTCAGGTCTTAGGAAACAAGTCCCAACATTATATAAAGATCATAAAAATGTGGCTCTAATTAACATTCACGTCGCTATCACCATGACCAAGCTCCTTTGAGAAGGAACCTAAATAAATCAAGTTATTCTTAGGGCTATTACTCTCAGGGCCCCACAGGCTAGGCCGTGTCCTCTAAAGAAGCTGGCGATGGCAGGAGGTTTAGGGGGAGCCTGGGTCCCCATGTCTTCCCCGACTCGTTTCTCATGCACACGTGTGTTTGAGTTGCTCCGCTGACCACCCAGCCCCAGGGTGGGCCTTGCCTAGTCTGCTTGGCGGTCCTGCGTCTTACTACCAGGGCTTCAAGAACCAGATGAGCCTTTCCTTATCCAGGTTGGCTTGTGCAGAGGAGGCAGGGGAGTGGACATGCAGACCTCTTTCCAGGCTCCTTGGGAAGTTGGGTTCAGAGAAGAGCCAGGCTTGAGATGGCAGCACAAGAGACTCACTGAGTCTTTGTCAACATCCACCTTTCAGCGGATGCACCTGGTCCCCACCACCTCCAGCAGCATCTTCTTTCTACACTGGCTGGTTTTTACAGCCAATTAGCTTCCTCTACCTCCCCTCCAACTTTGTGCAGCTGATGCTCCTTGTTGCATTGATGGGGCTGCCTAATCCATCAGCCTCAACAAGCATTTCCAGCACATTCCCAACATTCTTTGCTTTGCTGGGCACAAGGCAGGGAGAGAAAGGAAGGAGAAAAAAAGGGACTGTGACCCAGTTCTTAGCTTGGAGTCTAGTGAGGAACACAGGACACCTGTGTTAAAGGTAAAGGACTATGCAGGTGGTTTAACGTTGTGTTTGGATTTGTTCAGGAGCTCTGACCTCCCTGAGGACTTTTCCTCCCTGATAGCCTGCCCTGTTCCCTGGAGCCTGCTGTCTCCCCACTTTTGTTCTTGGTAGCCTTCCCTTTCCCCCCTAGAGCCAATCCTGTCCTAGAATGAATGACCACTGCTAGGGACTCTATCGGCAGTTCCACCCTTGGGTCCTTGTGAGCGCCCTTTGTCCTGCCCTTGCCCCTGGCACAGCCCCTCCTGTTCCACCTGTGTGCACAGGTGTGGCAGCCTGCACCACAGCTGTCCCACAGCCTGTGAAAGGACAGCCAACAGGAACATCTAGGTCCTTCCAGGGAGCAGCAACTGGTTGTCTCCCCGTGCCTGGGGCCCTCAAAGGCAGCAGCATCCTTTGAGTCCCCTAGGGGTAGGAGGCTGTGGCCTTCATTCTCTGCTGCCTGCTCTGGGTCCTGCCCTCACATAGCCCATTCAGACTGAATTTTTGGTGATCCCAGCTTGAAACCTAGTGGGCACTGTCTTTAGCTTATAGTTCTGGAACTGTGTTCTGCTTCCATGCCCTCCTTCCCGACACACAACACACACATGCACACACAATGTGATCCTCTTGCACCCCAACATGTCGGCTGGGACTTTGATGGCCTCAGCTGCATTTTCATGATGTGCCTTAGAATACTCCCTGTGACCCAGTTTGCTTCCTCCCTGCCTCTTCCAACTTGCCCTCACCCAATCTCCCAGCTCTCCTCGCTCCAGCCCTGGCTCCCTTGTCTGCCCCCAGCCCCTTGGGCCAGAACCGAATGTTAGTATCAGACATTGGCCTGGCACATCCCTACGTCCTCACTTTATTCCAGGTGGAATGGCCACATCCCAGCATCGGCATGGCTGCGGATGGACAGCCCAGGCTGTGAGCCCTGGGCTGGAGCCAGGAGGGGTAGAGGTCACCTTTGTCCTTCCAACAATGACATCTTGTTACAGGAATGGCTAGAAGCTCCCAAATCCACATCCTCTCTCTTCCACACAAACAGGCTGGGCAGCTGCACCCCTGAGCTGACTGCCTCCAGCTGATAGTTCACTGCCAGAAAATAATTCGCCCTGAGGTCACTGCTGCTTAAACAGCTGGCTTCATCTTTTCCTGTTTGGCCAGTCCCTGGCCCTCCTTCTGCCTGCCCCTGTAATTGCACACACAGACAGCTGGGAACCTCACGCGGTGCTCCTCTCCCTGTAACTTAACCTTGGCTGTGCATCTAGATCTTCCTCTTTCACTGTTGCCACCACCCCCGTCCCAACCTGCCTGGACACCAAGCCTCAACCGTCAGACTGTGGCCTGGCAGGAAGCGTCATGAACCCCTCCTGTCTCCAATCATGCAGGATGTTGGGGTGCAGAAGAGGAATGCTTCAGCAAAGCTCCCTTCTTTGTGGCAGGATCACTCCAATGGAGAAATTCTGAAATTCCAATTTTACAAAGTTCTTCAGACTAGGCTCGAAGATGGCACCAGGCTGTACTGAGCTGCTCCGTCTCTTACACACCATTGAATTTGCCCCAGAAACTCTACCTGCCCCATGCAGTGTAAGTCCATTTGAAGACTCACATTCTAATTAATCACCTTAATGTCACAGTGAGAAATATTTCTGCCTATCTCCTGCAGAGCCTCTCATTATAAAAAGTATCGGCTTGGTTCAGAGAGTACCGTGCCCTTCCAGCTTCAATTTTGATCTACAGTTTTAGAAAGTTGCCCAACTTTGCTTCTAGTTCAAACTGTCCCATTAAAAAATTAATGAGGATAAAAAAAAAACCCTCTGGTACAGGAGGGAAGATTAATGTTTGGTCCCGGTCCATGCCTAACACACTGATTTCCTTCTGCTTTTTGGGTCTAGTTTGGCATATTTTGAAATAGGACGGTTCTTATGGAGGGTTCTAGGGGTGGATGCTACAGAGCTTTCTTTGGAATTCTCATTCCCCGTCTCTATCAGACTCAGACATACGTGGTGACTTCTGGAAGGACCAGAGAGCCCAGGGCAGCAGGGCAAAAGCCAGTCACATAAGTCAGAGGGAGCCAGAGGTTGGGGTGGAGGCCAGTGGTGCAAGTCCGGTTCATACCACAATGCACAGGGACTGTGAAGGCAGAACAAGCTACAGGTCAGAGCCAGGAGGTGGGCAGGGGTCAAATGTACATATTCCCAGGAGTGAGACAAGTAGCGAGGCTGCGAAGTCAGAGGGAAGTTCAGAAACAAGGATGCTAGTGATGACTTTGTAGTCTAGAAATTTCTGGCCCAAGGAGGGCTTTGTGGGGGCCACGCCTGAGCCGAGTCTGAATGGCCAAGTAGCCAATAAACAGAACACAGATGGGGCTGGGGCAGCAACTGGGCAGGAGGAAGAGTGAGACCAAAAGCACAGAGGCCAGAGGTGCTGCTGCTGTGTGCAGGCTCTGGTGTACACACCGGTGTTTCCTGTAGAAAAGGGTAGGTTCAACTGAGTAAAGTCAAGAGCAGAGGAGCAGAGACAAGCACCAGAGCCCATGGCCATGAACCCAGCACAAGCCACAGGGTGAAGACCTGGGAGGACCAAGCAGAAGAGGCTTTTGCCCCACTGCTGGAAAAGAAGAGGGCAGTGCCCAGGGGAGGACCTGGAGCACGCTGACCTGCCCTGCTGGCTGACAACAGCTGGCAGGGGACTAAGCAAGGGACATTGTACCCAGGGATGACTTCCCTTTGTTCTCTCCATCTTCACCCTCTCATCCTCATCTCTGTCCTCTGAGGAGCATCAGACACCCTGTGGCTATCTGAACCGTACCTCCCCCGCCTGCTGAATCTACCCTGAGTGAGCCCAGTGAGCTCATCCAAGTGCCCGTCCACTGTGTGGGGACAGTACCATGAAGCAGGTCCCAGCACAGGTTCTATAGCTAGGATTCCTGGACTCTAGCCCTTGCTCAGCCATGGACTTGCTATGTGGCCTGCGGCAAGCTACTTAGCTCTCCAAGGACACGTCCTCACCTATAAAGCGAGGCTGACGCTAATGCCCACGTGGCACCATGGTGTGTAATGCTAATACACATCTCCGAGGTGGCCGGGGTGGGGGAGATCACTCAGAGTGCCACAAGAGGGGCTGGCCCCTGGGAGAGTTCGTAAATAGAGCATCCACTGGGTGCCAGGCCATGCTTGGCACTCCTGGGCATCTCAAATAAATGAGACCCTGGCCCTGCCAAGGAAGGGTTATTTTTCTTTTGGTGCAAAAGATTCCTTTCTACTATTCACACTATAGAAATACCACAGGCCTTCTTTCCCTTCTACTGGGTTTGGAGAAGCAAGGCTGCATCTCCAAAGCCCACAGGTTGAAAATTGCCTCCTAAGCCACAGGCCAGTGATTCTGGTGTCCCCTTGAGAGTGATGGGCTCTGGTGGTGGACAGCGTGGACCCAGTCAATACTTATACTGAAATAGCACTCCTCCACATGACACAGGTTATCTGTGAATTTCTTATTGACTTTTGCTTAATAATTCAAGAACAATACCAAACCAAACTTAAAGAAGGTTCCAGGACCTTTCTTGCACTTCTTAGAGTCAATCTCTTACACAACTCTTATGGCACCACACCCTTCCAGGGTACCTGGAGGAATCTACATTTGCTTCAGAAAACATACAGCCCCCAGGGAACCATTCAGAGCTTTTGGGATGCACATGGGCCCATGGGAGTCCCCCAAGAGGCTGTGAGCTGAAGCAGTCCACATAGGTGTCCCTGATCCTTCCTGATGTCAGGGCATGCACCCTCCTGCCACGGAGGCACCCTCCCAGGCAGGTATGGGGTAAAACCCCGCCTGTGCTGTATCCGTATTTAGTTTCTGGCTCCTCAGAAGTAGTTAATATTTCTCAGCTCTTCTGTTACGTGGCTCCCATAATACATCAAGTCTGAGCAATAGCCCAAAAACCTGGAGGTGTTTGGTCACCCAGGGTTTCTCAGCCATGGCACTGGGGGCATTTTAGGCCAGGGCATGCCCTGACCACTGTAGGGCACTTAGCAGCACCCTCGGCCGCTACCCTCCAGGTGCTAGGAGTTCTTCTTTTTTTTTTTTTTTCCCAAGATCTACAACAGTTTATTTATTTATTTATTTATTTATTTTGAGACAGAGTCTCAAGCTGTCACCCTAGGTAAAGTGCCATGACATCAGAGCTCACAGCAACCTCCAGCTCAGGCTCAAATGATTCTCTTGCCTCAGCTTTTTCTATTTTTAGTAGAGATGGGGATCTCACTTTTACTCAGGTTGGTCTAG
Source organism: Galagoides demidoff (assembly GCA_963574575.1). NCBI lineage: Eukaryota > Metazoa > Chordata > Mammalia > Primates > Galagidae > Galagoides > Galagoides demidoff. The sequence goes on from CAUYQV010089344.1 coordinate 30,698, forward strand.
AACTTGTGAGCTCAAGCAATCCACCTGCCTCGGCCTCCCAGAGTACTAGGATTACAGGTGTGAGCCACTGGGCCGGGCCAATTTACAACAGTTTTATCATCCAGAAGATTTTTTTTAATTAATTATTTTTTATTAAATCATAACTTTGTGATCTGATGCATTTATGGGGTTCAGGGTACTACTTTGATATACAATATGAAATGTTTACATTGAACTAAGTAACACATCCATCACAATTATACTCATTTCTTAATAGTTTTGAGATGTAGCATCTCATCGTGCACATTAGGTGAGGTCGCCCCAAATTCCCTCCCTTCTCCCATAGCCACCCCCCGCCAAGGGCAAGAATTTTATCGGACTTATTTCTCGTTGTATTCCTGGCAAAGTAGAATAGTGCCAGGCACACAGTAGGTGCTCAGTATCTCTTCAGTGAGTGACTAAATCACGGGTGTTACTTGAGTTTTCTTTGCTCCACAATCACCCAAGTGCTGTATAGAGAGGCTGTACCTGTTCAGATAACTCAGAAACCCACCTAGTGTATTATTCTGTGTATCTCTGGCCTTTTCCTTTCCAGGAAGGGTGGGTGGAGCAAGAGGAAGGGGATTATACCCTATGGAACCGAGAGCTCAGTTTTTAGCCTTGTAGTGGGAGGGGTGTGGGGCAGAGCGGCTGGTACTCCTTTGAGGGCAGATTTCCAGGGTGAGACCAGAATTTCCCAGGCTGGTTTCCTTGCCCTTCTGGATGGTTGCTGGCAAGTTTGCTGCTTTTTCAAACCCTGTTGGCTTTTGCTTTGTTGCTATAGAAACCAGAGCTGGTAGTGTGGGAGAAATGTGTGTGCATGTGAGTGCTAGGGGTGGGGCGTGTGGGGGTGTGTGGAGGTGGTGGCTGTGGATGTGAAGGGCATGAGGGCAGACAGAGGTGGTCACCATAGAAGTCTCCCCGAAGGCCCTGCCCACTTTGGAGCACTTTCTTTTCAGATATTTCGTTTTGCATGGTGCACACTTGGGAACAGGCATCCCTTTGTAGAACCGCAGGACTCTCCTGGCGCCCGCCCAGCCCTTCAGAGGAACATCTGGAAAGCCTGGGCCCCTCCCCGTGCCAAAGCCACCGAGCTCTGGAGACAGAGATCAATGACCTCTTCTTGGCTACTCCTTAACCCATGTCCCAGACAAGTGTTTTTCTGGGAACCAGTGAATAACGCAGGTCTTTGATGCCAAGGCTTGTGTGCTGTTGCAGTAACACTTTTACTTTTGATGAAGGGGTGGGGAGCAGAGAAAGGGCCTGGGTAGGGAGTGCAAGGAGAATGTGGCTTTTCAGGAAATCAGAACTCAAGTGAGGAGCCCTGCTTGCTACTCCCTGGCTTTCTAGCTGGGAAAACAGCAAGCTGAGCTACTGCCTGGGGTGAATGCTCCCTCAATCATGCCGGGGCTGGTATTAGGGGTCGGGGTGGGCTTGAGGCAAGAGTCTAATTTGGTTCTAACCTCCACAGGCAATCCTTGCAACTCCTGGGAGATAATTCTGAAACCGCAAGTGGTGATTTCTTATGTACATAATTTATAACACGTTGGGTTGTGCTGAAGACAGTGAAGAAAACTTATGATGAGTAAAAATTAGGTGTAAATATGCCATATAATTACCTGTTCTGCAGTAGTGTTTTATAAGCCATGTATTAAGTTACATACTTAATATTTTTCATCTATATATGCATGCGTATGTAAGTGTACATATGCATGTGTGTATTTATGTGTGTATATACACACAAATGAAAAAAAAATAGTATAGGCATGCCCTATGCCATCTCTTAATAATGACCTCTTCACACTGGGGTCAGGTCTCCAAGACTAGCTTATTTGCAGCTTTACTGAAATAAATGCTCTTTTATTCTTAACCACTTTCTTGCACGTTGTACTCAGTAAATGCCATTCGAACTGTTGATGAGAATGAAATTGGATTTTTCCTTGACCCAGAAATTCTGCTGCAGGTTTATCCCATCGGTGAACCTGCCTGGGTAATTCAGAGACAAAGTGCCAGGTTGGAAGCAGCAGAATATTGGAAGGAAGTTAAATGTGCACAGCTAAGGGGCATTTTGTACCTCCTATAATGGAATAATAAGCAACCATTATAAGGTTTCAGGCATGTTTTTATATATTAATGAGGAAAGGTGCTAAAAATAAACGTTTAAGTAGAAACATAAGTTGGAAGAGTAGGTGTACTGTGCTTCCCTGGGTGTAAAAGGAAAGCAGGAAACCTGTGCACTAGAGGTACACACGCACACCAAGAGACTTCACCCCCGAGAAGTGGGCAGAAAGGCCCGGGACTTCTGCTTCCCCCTTTATCTTTTTAACTCATTGACATTTTTTCACAAGCACACACACGCACACACACACTTACACGCTTACAATACTCAAAACCCGTTACTCTGAGTTCCTCAGTGTGTAGCCTCCTAGCTCACCCTGACTACTCCTTTTGTCCCCAACAATCCACCTCCTCCTCACACCACCCCCACATCACCCTCCCTGACCCCTCTCCAGTGCTGCTTGGCCTTCTTTGAAGAGCCACAGACCTCCTGTGGAAGAGTAGGTGTACACACAAAGCACGCAGTGGTGTAGGTGGCCTCTCTGAGGTGGTTGTGACTTGCCTCTCCTTGTCAGCTCCTCCGACCAGACTGTCAGATGTGAATGTGACTCTGGGTACCAGAAGGCTTCAGCATCACCCACCTATGCAGTCTGAGGGTGTAGGGTTTCTTTGGCTGCCTATTTGGCTTTCTGTGCCCCTGGAGCTGGACTCTGAGTCACTGACCTTGGCAGTGCTAGGCTATTGTCAGGTCACCCTAAAAGGATGGGAGCAAGGTTGAAATGCTCAGGGCTTTGGGGACTGCTAGGACTCAATGCAGGCATCTCATTACCAAAAGTTAGCTCTGGGCTGCCCCCATAGGCTGTGTGCATGTGTATGTAGTGTGTGTGCACACATGCAGACAGACGTGTACACACAGGTGCTCCTGATCACTGGGCAGTGTGCACCTGGGCTCAAAGCTTGGCAGGGGTTATATTCACTTCGCACTGAAACTCAGTTATCTTCCTGCCTTAGAGCAGAGTGCTCTGGTGAGAACCATTTTGAAATACAGCCTTACTCGTTCTTTCTTCCTCTCCCTGGTGTCTGTAGGATCCTCCCCCTCTGCTGGCTGGGGTCCTGCGGCTATAGGAGGAGGGAGCAGTTGGGGACCACATGTGTGGTTAGAGGGACTGGGGGGCTGTGGAGAGGGCTGCTGGACCTGAATTTTGTCCAGTTTATGTGTTCCAGGTTCCTGGAAGTTGGATGGGCAGAATTAGGCTCCTGTCCCCTTCCCTATCCCCTCCCCATATTTTTAGGCTAGAATTAAGTTGTATCTTTTGCTTGAGAGCTATAGTACTTCAGCAGTTATAGCATACTGTCCTACTCATTCCTGTTTTCATTTAGAGAGTACCCTATTCTTTCCACTTATTTCATTAGAAACCATTGTATAAATAAACCATATTATGCTTAATTATTCCAATTTTGATGAACTTATAGGTTATTTTTAATATTTTGCCATGGAAATATTGTGGTAATACTAGCCTTACACATGTTGGGTATATCCCACACTTGTGTAGATATATCTATAGAATAATTTCCTATAAATGGTATTGCTGGATCAAAGTGAATGTACATTTTAATTTTTGATAGAAATTGACAAATTCCCTTTATAACAGTTCTCCTTACTGTATAACAAGTCATCTCTCAAATTAATAGTATAAAACAATACTTATTACATCACAATCCTGTAGGTTGGCAACTGGGATGGGCTCAGCTGTGCAGTTTTTCTGGTCTTGCCTGAGTTTCTTCACGTGGCTGGTGGCTATTTGGTCCTAGATGACCTCATTCACGTATCTGGAGGTTGATGGATTAATGGAAGTGATAGAACTATGAATCTCTACCATCTTATAGGCTTGCCTCTGTTTTTTCCACAGGATGACAGTGTTCCAAAGCCATCAAAAAAAAAAAAAAAAGAAAAGGAAAGAAAAAAGGAAGACCCCATACCTAAGCACATTTTTAGCCTCTGCACGCACTGTCTGCTAGTATCCTACTGGCCAATGCAGTTATTCAGCCAACTTTACATCTTCATGGGAATATTTATATGAACATTTTCCTCTGCAATTTTATGTAACTTGCAAAATTGCAGAAGCTTTAATATACAGAAGAAAACAGAAGAAAGTAGACATTTGTCCATTATTTGTGTGTCAGTTATTTTTTCCCCTTATTTTTTTGCTTGCTGCTTCACTCTTAAGCTTGTCTACGGTAGGTTTTTATTTAATTTCTCTCTCAAGAAATATCTGTTGTCAAATTCATTTATAAATAAGGGTTTCATGTATACTTAAAATATTTTATCTGTCTGAGATTACTACTTATGAAAAACCCATGTTTTATTATATTATTAGATGGAGTCTTGCTCTGATACCCAGGCTAGAGTGCCATGGCCTGAGCCTACCTCAATGCAACATCAAACTCATGGGTTCAGTTAAACCTCCTGCCTCAGCCTCCCAAGTAGCTGGGACTACAGGTGCCTAGCACAATGTCTGGCTCATTTTCTGTTTTTGGTAGAGATGGGTTTCACTCTTGCTCAGATTGGTCTTAAACTCTTGAGATCAGGAATTCTTCTGCCTAGGCCTCCCAGAGTGCTAGTATTACAGGTGTGAGCCATTGTGCCCTGCTGATCTCATGTTTTTAATATTTATATACCTGATCCACTTAGAGATTTAAGAGTGAGAAAGATAACCAATATTTTTTCTAGAAGTTTATCTAGACATCTTAACAATGATTACTAAATAATTTATACTTTCCCCACTAATATGCTTGCAACATTTATCATGTATTAAATTTCTATAAAATTTTGAACTTCCTTATCTGCTCTAATAATCTACTTGTCTAGTCAAGAGAACTACATTTCTAGTCACCTCTATAGTATGTGTTAGTCAGAGCTTTGTTAGGAAATACATGACATACTCAGGGGCTTATCTGAGAAGAATTGCACACACATTATATACACAGGGATGGACACAGTTAAGGAAACTAACCAAGAGTGGTGAAGCACCTGGGTAGTAGCAATAGCAGAAAGACTTAAATACCCATATCCATGGAGAGACCACAGTTGCTATAACCTAGAGGCCAGCCATGGAAGAGGCTGGACCAAAAGGAGCTCTTGCCGTAAAAATGGGTGGCTACTTTTCAAAATTATAGCCCCAGCACAGAAAGAGCTTGAGAAGGGAATACATACTTGACTTCTAATCTCCTCCCCATACTTGCCATTTCAGAACCCCATCATAATAAGCCTTTCTGATGATAAATCCATATAGTCCAGTTCTCCTAGGGTCCCAGAGCAGGGCAGAGAAAGGCAGATAATAGATCTAGAGGGGAAAATGGACAATGATCATTCTATCCTATTGTGGTTTTAATTGTTACAACTTTAAAATACAATTTGATAAAAGTTCAGTCACTTCTCATTATTCTTCAGCTTTTATAATTCCACAAGGAATTCATGCTGTTAGTTTTTCTATATAAAATTTAGCTCATCTTGTTCCAAAGTTTGCTTTAGTAAACTTTGTTTTTGAAATGTAACTGAATATAGAAAAGTGCACATTATCACAAATACACAGCTTGATGAGTTTTCATAAAGATTTCACCCAGATTGAAGAACTGCTCCTAGGAAACCCTTTTTGGTCTCTACAACCCCCTAATGCCACAAATCAGCTGTGACTGCTTTGACTTTATATAAATAGTATGTATACTTTATACTGTTTTGTGTCTGGCTTTTTTGGCTAAAAATATGTTTATAAATTTCATCTATGCTATTCTGAGTAGTTATGGATTTGTTGATTCTATTTGTTGAATTATTTATCCATTCTATTGCCAATGGGTATTTGAGTTGTTGCTGGTTTAAGCTCTTCTGAATAGGGCTGCTATGAAGATCTCTGTACTTGGCTCTTGGTTAATGCATGTATTTATGTATGTTGAGCATTTATCGAGGGAAATGCTGAGTCAGATTGTGTGCAAACATGCTCAGCTTTAGTAGATGCTACCAATTTTTCAAAGTTGTTTTACAAATGTACTATGTACATTCTCACTAGCAATAAATAAGTTTCATTTGCCCCTTGCCCTCACCTGTATCTATATGTATTGTCTGTTTTTTATTTTTGTATTTCAGCTATTGTGGTGGATGTGTGGTGATACTATAATGTAATTTAAATTTGTGTTTCTATGATGTTTACTTCACAGAATGTATGGTTCTTCCTTCTTAGTGTTTTGGAATAGTTTCTGCAGTATCGGTACAAGCTCTTCTTTGAAGGTTTTATAGAATTCTGGTGTGAAGCTGTCTGGTCCAGGGCTTTTGGGGAGGTGGGAGGGATTTTTTATTGTTTCTTCAATTTTGGTGCTTGATATTGATCTGTTCAAAAGAGCTATTGCTTCCTGGTAAAGTCTAGGGAGGCTATGTGATTCCAGGTATTGGTCCATTTCCTCCACATTTTCAAATTTCTGGGCATAGAGTTTTTTTGTTGTGTTTCTATGAAGACTGATGAAGCTAAGCAGATTATCATGTTTATTGGCCATTCAGAAATTATCTATGGTGAACTGGTTGCTCACCTTTTTTGCCTATTTGGTTATCTTCTTTTTCCTTACTGATTTTTTTTTTTTTTTTTTTTGAGACAGAGCCTCAAGCTATCCTCCTGGGTAGTGTTGTGGAATCACAGCTCACAGCAACCTCCAACTCCTGGGCTCAAGCGAGTGTCCTGCCTCAGTCTCCCAAGTAGCTGGGACCACAGGCACCTGCCACAATGCCTGGCTATTTTTTGGTTGCAGCCATCATTGTTGTTTGGTGGGCCGGGCTGGATTCGAACCTGCCACCTTAGCTGTATGTGGCTGGCGCCTTAGCCACTTGAGCCACAGGCGCCGAGCTGATTCCTTACTGATTTGTAAAAGTGCTTTATATATTTGTGATTTAACACTTTGTTGAATTTGTATGTGTATTACTTATTTCTTTCATTCTGTGATTTGCCTTCCTCAGAATTTCATTGGTCTGAAATTACCAATCTTTTGATAGGTAAATCTAAAGGTTGAACTATTAAATTTAACAATGTTTTACTTTTTGGTTAGTACAGTTTGTATATCATGTTGGAAATATTTGCCTATCTACCCAAATGTCACGATGTGCTCACCTATGTTTTTAATTTAAGAACTTCATAATTTTCTCCTTTACATTTACATTTGCAGTCCATCTAGAATTCATTTTTGCATATACTGTGAAGAGGTAAGATTTATTACCTTCCAAGTCTGATTCATTGACAAGATTGTCCTTTCTCCACTGTATTGCTTGCTTTTAATTTACTGAAGTCACTTTAAATTTATAAATTATAGAGCATTGAAATTCAAGAATAGGGATTGCTTTTCCCTTTCTTCAGTCATTATTTAGTTTTTTTCAGTAGCACTTTAATGCTTCCACATAAAGATCTTATACTTTTCCTAAACTTATTCTTAGTTATTTTTTCAAAATTACCTCTGTAAATGACATATTTTCTTCCTTTATATCCTCTAATAGGCTTGTATTTGTATATATTGAGGCTATTATTTTCATATATTTATTTTTTTACCCAGGCATTTTACTGAAGTCTTTGTTTATTGTTACTTTTAGTTATTTCTCTTGGGTTTTCTAAGATTTAACCTGTACATAATATTTTTTTCTGTCAAAAAAATTGTTTCCTTTCTTTTAAATTCACCTTTCTTTCACCTGGCTCTCCTGAAAGAATTATACATAATAGCTGATATGTTTATTGTGTTTCTAATCTTAGGAGGATGCTCTGAGATTTTTCTATTAAACATAATCATGTTGAGAAAATATCGATCAGGTTCTCTTATTATACACATGTATTTAGAATATTCATATCCACATTCATAAATGAAATTAGTCTGTTTCCATTTTATTTTAGATTAGCTTCATATTTATTGTATACTAGGGCTTTGAAAATTAAAGTTATGATGTGAATCCCCTGTGCAGTCCAGGACTGATGCTTTCATTGAGGAGGGAATGACTTTTGAAATTACTTAATCTCAAATAATTTACCTCTCTAGATTTGCTATTTCTTTTTGTGTTAGTTAGTTATATATTTTTATAGAAAATAATCCATACAATTTAGTCTTTAAAATAAATTTACATAGAGTCAGTGGTACATGACTGTAGTCCCAGCTACTTGGGAGGCTGAGATAGGGATTACTTGAGCCCAGGAAGTTAAAGTTATAGTGAGCTATGATCACACCACTGTACTTCAGCCTGGGTAAAAGAGTGAAATTCTGTTTCTTAAAAAAAAAACGAATTAAAAATTAAAAAAATTATAAATGGAATTAAACAATGTACCCTCATGTTTTAAAAAATGTGCTTGGCTCTCCATTGCTATTACTTTACTATATTCTTTTGCAAATTTGTGCTACAGGTCATTCTTTTTCTCTACTTTAGATTAACAAGTAATTCGTATATTACCTGTTTTTTTCCCCTCCCCATTAACCTTGTCAGATTTACCTACAATTCTAAACGTTTCTTTTTTTAAAGTCATTGTTTCTGTTATTCCTCTCTAATTACTTCCTCACATTTCCTTAGGGTACTGTGTTATATTTTCTTTATCACATCATTTATTGGTTGCTCTATTAATTTATTTTTATTTTTTATAATAATATGTCTTCACTAAGAATACTACTCTAAATCACCATTTTATGTGACTCATAGACTCTTCACTTCATTATTTTTATTTTAGTTAATTCCTAACTACTCTATAGTTAAAACCCAATTTTTTAATCCAATAATAAAAAGCACTACATTTCTAAGGTTTGGATTTTCTTTCTTTTTTTTTTTTTGAGTTTTTAAATTGATTTTTAGTCTTACTGTATAGTATATGAATCACAATGTTTCTAATATTAATTTAAAAAACTTATGGTGGATATATTTAAACTTCCATAAACATATAATAACAAAGTATGGTTAGATATTTCTTTATTTTGTTCATTTCATATGTTATGGCCAGATATAGGTAAAATTTATTTGGTTTTGCATACTTCTATTATTTTTCTTGTAGAGTTTGCATTTTGAATTTTAATGCCATATTTAGTAAAAAGATATTTGTGGTGTTAACATTTTGGTGTTTATTATATCTTTTATCATTAAAAATGCCTTACATTATTTTATTTCCTCAGATAGCTCTGAAGAAACCCAACCCTCTACTAGTTCTCTCAAACATGTCTCTAGACATGGTCATCTGTTTTATTTTGTTTTGTGTTTTTGAATTTCAGATGAATATGAGGGGACATATGATTAGGATACATTGTTTGTATTTGTAAGGTGGAATCTCAATTGTAGTTGTGTCTTTCAACCAGGAAGTGTGCCATATACCTGTGCATTATTCCTATTAGGTGGGAATTTACTGAACACTTTCTCCACCTTATTGATTTTAATTGAAGTTTTTTTCTCTCATGTGGGCCTGTAGTTGTCAGTCTACTAGTTTCAATTTAGTATTGGGTACGTAGTACATGTGATGATGGTGTCTGTTTTCATTTCTTGTAATACTTTATGTAGCAAAATATTTTCCAAATATTCCAGATTGTTACAAAAGACACAAAATCTCCATCTTTTTTATTGCTCAATATATTCCATAGTATATACATATACCATAGTCTATTAATCCATTCATGGGTTGAAGGGCTTTTGAGTTGTTTCCACATTTTGTGATGGTGAATTGAGCTGCTGTACACATTAGAATTCAAATGTCCTTATGGTAAAAAAACTTTTGGGGGATGGGTAGATATCTAGTAATGGAATTGCAGGATCCAACAGAAGATTTAGGTATGTTCTTTGAGGAATCTCCACACTTCTTTCCATAAAGACTGCATTAGCTTTCAGTCCCACCAATTGGGCATGAGTGTTCCTTTCTCTTTTTACCTATGCCCATGTACTCTCTATACTCTGTACCCATGAGAAAAGGTTCTGTACATGTCTCTTGTCCAATATTTAGTGATATTGTTGGCGGTTTTCTTATTGATTTGCTTGAGTTCTTTGTAGATTCTGGTTATTAGTCCTTTGTCAGATTTACAGCATGTGAATATTTTTTTCTGTTCTGAAGGTTGTCTTCTTTGCTTTGTTGATTACGTATGTAGCTGTGCAGAAACCTTTTAACTCAATCAGGTCTCATTTATTTATTTTTATTGTTGCTGTGATTGCCTTTGGGGTTTTCTTCATAAATTCTTTCTGAAGACTGATAACATTAAGAGTTTTCCCCATACTCTAGAGTTTCCATAGTTTCATGTTTTAAACTTGAAATTTGGTTTTAATGTCTCTTTAACCTATTTCCATCATTGTGATTTTTAAAAAATTTTTAGCAGTTCTTACTTTCTGAATTTATAAGATTATAAGATATTCCATCTGCTAGATTTCTTGACCAAATGCTAGAATCAGTCATTTCTCCAAGGAGCTCTGATTCCTTTTATTGGGTAATAGTATTAGAAACTAAGATCAAGTTCTATGTGTGATTATTGTTAATGCTTAGCCCTCTTATCTGACAGGACAAAGGAATACCTGTGTCTATGCTAACATATGTATATATGTATAAATATCTTTATATTCATCCATTGTATCTATATTAAGATATATTGATAGAATTATATTAATCCCAGTAACTCAGAATGTGACTGTACTTAGAGATAGATTCTTTAAATGGCAGTTAAGTTAAAATGAGGGCATAAAAGTGGGTTCTAATACAATATGGCTGGTGTGTGAAGACCAAACATAGTGAGAAAGTGCCCATTTGAAAGCCAAGGAAGGAGGCTTCCAGAGAAACCAAATTTACTGACACCTGATTTTGGACTTCAAGCTTCCAGAACTATACGAAAATAAGTTCCTGTCATTAAGCCACCCAGTCTGTGGTATGTTGTCTCAGCAGCCCTAGCTATAGCCCAACATATATACCTTGTTGCTTTTTTTTTTTTTAATCACTGAATATCCACTATATAGATGTAGTAGAGTTTTATCTATTTACTTGTTGAAATATATCTTGGTTGTTTCTAGTTTTTGGTGATTTCTCTCTCTCTTTTTTAAAGAATTTCTTTTTGTGTTTGAATTTCTGCAGTTTGAATGTGATGTCTAGCTATAGATTTATTTTGGCATTTATCCCACCTGGTGTCCTGGATCTGTGATTTGAAATCCAACATTAATTTTAATGAATCCTAGGCTATTATTTTTCTGAATATTTTTTCTTTTTTTTCTCTCCTTCTGTTATTCTAAACATGCAATTATGCATGAGTTGTATCTTTGAAATTGTTCCACAGTTCTTGGTTGTTCTATGCTTTTCCATATTATTCTTTTGTTGTCTTTGCTTGTCAGTTTGGCAAGTTTCTATTGGTTGGGTTTCCACTGTTTTCTAGGTTTTAAAAAACAATGTCCATGCATGGCAAGAGGAGCATAGATACATTTGTATCATACATAGGCATAGGAATCTTCATCCTCTGTGTCTTTAGTTTTTATCCATTAACTTTTCAGAATGAACAATAGTAAAATTTGTATACACCGCATTTCCTTCTTTTTACCTCCTTCTCCCTGTGAAACGATTTCCATGGATTATATTATTTTTCTTAATTTCTCTACTGATTACTTCTTTGAAACAAATTGATGTCTGTTACTTGATTTACTAAGTTTAAATAATATATTAATATTCTGTGTATGAAACTTGAGGATCACATTATTATATATCCTTCTCTCCTTTCTTTATCCAATTTCTATTATTTCCAATTCATTTTATTTTTCCCAAACTATTTCCTCCCATAGATTCCTATGTTTTCAGTAGTATTATCTCCTTTTTTTGCATCTATGATTGATTCTATATCTATAATATTCTTGTGATTCTAACTCAGTTCTTTCTGAACTGTGTAAGATTATATTTCATCTTCCCTTATTCTGTCACTTTTTTTTTATGAGTTTCTCTGGTTCTTCTTTGAACTCTTTGATTAATTCACTTGGTTATTTTGAGTTCATGGCAATGTGCCTGGCCAAGATTTACATCTACTTTGTGGGAATATCTTTTTTCTAGTTATTGTGCTTTTGTTCTACCATTTGTTTTTCCTATTCCTTTCTTCCTAAAGTACTTTTAAATGATTTTGTGCTGTATCCTCTTTCTATTAGTCACACTAGAGGTAACTAATCACATTTGAGCCAGGCATTTGCACAAAGTCTTTGTGAGTCAGTGCTTGGCAATATTAAAACTGGCAGAGATTTATTTGTTCGTGAGTTATTCAGCCTTTATTTGCCTTCCTGTCCCTACATAGACCATTGGTTTTTCAGCACCAAAAAGTACTGTAATTCAGCCTCTCTCTGGACTCATCTGTAGACTACTTTCTGTAAAAATTGTGTGTAAGGGTTTTCTCATTCTGTGGCCTCAAATTTATTCTAGAGAAAGTCCAGTCCCCAGGTTGTCTACCCTATTCCTATTGTTCTAAACCATATATACCAGTCAGGATCCCAACTGAAAGCAGGTGCCCATTTAAACAGAGTAAACAAGGAGAACTGTATATGGAATTTGCACATAAGAGTGTATTTATACATAAGGTAGATCACTAAGAAATGATGAAGTACCAGAAGACCAACAACAGGGAGCCACGATCTCCAAAGGCCAAGGGTATAGGAGATGGGGTTGTTATGAGGATAGGTCCCACTGACTTACTAACAAGAGGAAGAGAACTGGGAAAATAAATATTTCATTTATGCTGTATTCCTACTGTACCATCTTCTGAGGTAATTTTCATTGAGAAAATCTAACGGGAAACTGAAGGCAAAAGCATCTGGTTAGTGTAGACCACAGAGGCCAGCTGACTGCAGGAGAAGCAGGCTGGAAAGGGTTTGGTATAGAATGGATCTGCAGGAGCAGACAGACAATATCAAGCTTATAAGCGATTCTGGTTTTGAACTACAGGTTTTTTCATCTATTTAATAATAGTGGGATATTTTAGATCAAGTGTGGGAAAGTTTGTCTGAAGTGAATATCCACAGGCTTCTATTCTAGTTGTATTCTCACATTCTTGTTTTACCTTCAGTGCATTGGAAACTTGCCTTTTTTTTTTAACTGACGTTGATAATTTCATTAAAGGTACACTGAGTGATAAGAAATAAGATCTTATTTCTTGTTGCATTAGGTGATATCCAAGAGGACAGTGGAGAAGAGACGATTTAACTTATCACTAGCGTAGCTGAAGTGTAATGATGATTTGCAAGAACACAAGACGACATGAAGATGCCTGCTGGGAGGTTATTGCAGTATTCTAGTGACAGACGACGCATTTGGTGCTGACTGTAGAAATGGCAAGAAGTGTGTCAACTCCAAAACCAGATAACATGTTAGGCAGGCCCTGTTTGGTTGAATGTGAGTGAAGTAGACAGAGATATGGATAATTTCCACATTTCTGGCACAAGCAACTATAAGGCTAGTGATTTCATTAACCAAGGAAGTAGATTCACAACAGTAAACTTATCTTCACCATTTATCTTTCTTGCATTTTATGCCCCTTTTAGGACGAAGGATATTTCCCTTATTTTCAAAACAGGAAAAGGGGTGAATCTGAGCATCTGTGTAAGTAGGTTTGTGTATTTGGTGTTGAGGCTGTAGAAGTTTTCTTATGATGATTCTAATTTTTAAGCAAAATCGGATAGAGGATCATTTACTGACATGCGAGAGAATAGAGAAGGGTCAGGGTTTTAGGAAAATCCAGAAGGCTTGAAATGGTCATTGTGGAGAGTTGGTGAGCAAGCCAGGCAGTCTTAAGGGAAGCAGTGATGAGTTCAGAGGACTTAAATGTACCCAATTGTATGCTTTTTCTCTAGAAATTTAGAGTTATCTAAAAAAGTATGGTATCTCATGCAAGTGGACAGAGTTATGCTCTCTGCAATGTACTTAACACCTGACCACAGGGAAGCTAATCTGATCTCTGCAGATTATTTGAATAAATTTCTGGTAGATGCTTCACATAAGGTGATTCTATTCTCTTAAAGAAAATCTCCCCTACAGCAATGATTGGAAATACAAAAAAATGCCTTTTGCAATTTTGCAGTTATTTGTCTCAGTTTGTTACCCAGCACTTGTCCTCAAAGCTGAATGAGGATGAGTGGAAAGACAGATTTTTTTTAACTTGCTGGAAAGTGAAAAGAACAGCCTACTTGCATCTTAAAGTAGCATTTTCATAACTATACGCAGAAATACAGAGTTTTTGAAGGGGGGCAGGTGTTTCAGCTTGATGTTATTGCTGTTTAACTGTAACTGGTGTTTTTGATCATCCTATCTCCAATGACCTCCCACCAATTCCATTAAGTCGTCTCCTATGGTACAAAGAAAAAGGACCCTCCTCTGGGAAAGGTACAGGTTTTAATTTCTAAAAAGTGTAGGGGAAGTTTTAAAGAGACAGCTTAAAAAACATTTTTTCCCCTTTTTCAGGCTGTTCCCTCTGTTACATGTTCTTTACTTATTATTTGCCATAAAGTGCTTTTTAAATATTAAAATGTACCTAGTTGTGTGATAGGTAAAATACGTTAGGAAAAATAGAAGACAGCTTTCCCATCAAGGAGTTTATGATGCACTAAGCTTAAAGAGGTTATTTTCTTAATATTTATATCAAAACGTTTAAAATATGTTAATTTTTCAACTAAGTTTACACATACAAATCTGAGTTTATACTCATTCATTTCTTGGGCAATATGCTTTATGATGTGCTGTCTCTATGCTGTGTTAGACTTAGAAATTTCAGTTTTGCTGGTGAAATTTTATCTGGAAATATGACTTTTCTGTATTTTGAATCAATGCCTTTAAAGATCAACAGACACCAGAAGGGGCTTTCCCTCTATCTTTGTAAGCTGGACTGAGAGAGCATAAGAACAATGGGCTTCCCTTCTGTTCCCTGTTATCTCAAGAAGATCAAGAATGCAACTGGACCTGGCCCAAGTCATTTAAAATATAGTATCTGTCTCAGGTTTACTTATAAGTCAATTTGTTCCCCCCATCTATTCATCCTCCTTAACAACCGTTTATTGCCCAGAAACAGAATTACCTATACTCCTCAGACTCCACTGTCTGAGACTCTACTGTAGTCTTTTGAAAGGACAGGTATAAAAATATCTGAACTTCATGAGGATATTGAGTAATCATTTTGTGATTCTCCCCAGGTGCATAGTAAATAAACCTTTCGCTTATTCATTTGCCTTAATTGTGAGTCGATCTTTCAGGGAATATTTGGTTTTCCCTCACTCCTACACTGGTATTCTGATAACATTTCATGTCTCTTAACAAATAAGAGTGATGCTTTCGTGTGTTATGGGACAAGAAGAGTTGATGAGCATAAGGAAAAGGATTGATAGGTAGATAATTAAAAAAATATATTGGAGATTAAGGCCAACTTTCCCAAAATTCTCCTTTTTCTTATCTGCACCAGAATTTGAACCACTTTATCGTTCCCTACCTCTTAATCAATGCTGAAGAATGCCACAAAGGTTAAAAAGCATTGAAAATAATGTTCTCATGAGGTGGTAGAGTGGGACCATGCTGGAGTGTGTTGAAGAGTGAATAGAAAAAGGAAAGCTAGCAGACAACCAGGAGGTAAGAAAGTTAGCTCCTTTATTGAGACTTAAGTACTGGCATGCATGAAAAATTTTACTGTGCATATCCAAAACCCGAAATATAAAAACTAAAATGAAACATGTTTTTTGCTGTTCTAGGTGACATGCTCAGAATTTCCAAGAAGGAGGGGTACTATAGATCTTCTTTGTGCAAGAATTGTTTTTGTAAATGGTATATGTGGGTAGCCTTCATTTAGGACTAAAATATTTTGACTAATTAAAATTTCAACTAGAACCACTGTGACTAAATTTAAATCTATACATTGAGATATAAAATGGCACTAATCCTATATTTTGGCTGTCAAAATCCCTGTCAGAGTGAATTAGTAAAAAAAGAAGTCATAAGAGAATAGGGAAAAAAATACCCGATGAGAAGAAGCATGGTTACAACTATAAGGAATTTTATTTATAGATTCAAATGTTTTCACTAAACATGCCAAGAAAAGATAATTTTGAATGTCTGTAAGAGTATTTACAATGTCAAAATAAGTATAAAAAAGGCCGTGTAAATGACAGTGAAAAGAGTGGGAAGAAATCCCCAGTAATTTTTATCAAAGGTTTTATAATCATGTTGAATTCAAATGCAATTCTAACCTGGAGATATTAGGAAACCTGAGATCAGATTTGTTTTTGCTATTGATATTCAGCTGGGAGGGTATGTCATACATTATTTAAATAAAGAAGAATCCATTTGAAAGGGCTAGATCAAACTCATAGAGATATGTATTATTCTCCCAGAACTTCACAGACTCTAAAAGCAAGTAGAAGACTCCAGAGGTCACACAGTTCATTTTTCTGCACTTAGAGCACTCCAGAAAGACAGCTTTGCTTCTGCTTATTAATTTTGCAGACAGGCAGTTGCTATAGAGCTGGTCCAATTTCCCCATTAAATTTTGGTTCAAAGATTTCTGCTCTATCATCTTGAACATCCCATTTATTGAACAATTAACAAACATCTTTTATATGGCAGATACCTAAGCAATCACTGAGGTAATGGAGGTAAATAAGAGATCCTTTATTCTTAGAGAAACAGAGTGCTAAGTAGAATGAACCAGGTATTCTGGGAGTTCGAGGAGGGGCATCTAAATCAGATGAAGGGTGACTGAGAAAGTGTATTTGAACTGAGTCTTCAAGGTGAAGTATCACTAGCTAGGAAGAAGAGTAAAAGAGTAGAACATTTCAGAAAGAGGAAACAGCCCAGGCGAAGACATGAGGTTGTTAAAGATTGTGATGGTGTAACTGGAATTTCTCTCTGCCAGGTCCTTGGTCTCTGAAGAGAAGAAGGAACCCACGGACCATGTGAGTAAGTGAAATGATAGATTTTATTGATGGATGAGTGAAAGAAGGGAAGAGAAACTCCAGCAGCAGAGGGTGACCGTGGTGGGCAACTCTTTTGAGCCTTCTATATAGGGGTTTATATGCTGCTATTTCTATCCTGTGGGCTGGGGGTTTGGAGAGAGAGAATAAATGTCTGGAATATGTCACAACAATTTGGTGGTGCCAGGGGACAGTGGGCACCATAGTCAGTCCTTGTGGTCCCTGCTCCAGGTCAACTCTTCTCTGCTCTAGGAGGGGCAGCCCAGACAAACTATTGGTCAGACTTCTTTTCCATGAGCTTGTTTGTGTCCAGAGAATGTGGCCTGCAAAGGACCTGTTTAGGTCTAAAGATGGGGGGGGGGTCTCTGTCCAGTCCTGAGCAGAGGAACCCTGTATCAATGGGTTCCAGAATTACCATATGCATTGAGTAAGGGCTACCAGGTACTAATAAGAAGACAAGAGCAAGTAAGGATAGAGTAACACCCTTCAAAGTATCTGTAAAGGAACAATTAGTTTCGGTAGAAGTGTTGCAAAAACTGTTTCCAGACTCAGTTGATTTGAAGAAACAAAGAAAATTTATATCTTTCTTCTGGAGATTCATAAAAGAGATTAACACATTAATATCTTAAGAAACCCTATAGTA
>CAUYQV010089347.1:0-15156 GCA_963574575.1 Galagoides demidoff
GGGGCGCGTGGGCGGGGGGGTGGCGTGAGTGGGGGCCGGCGGGGGGCCCGTGGGCTGGGGGGTGCTGTGGGGGGGGGCCTGCTGGGGGCCTGCGGGCTGCGGGGTGCTGAGAAGGGGGGCCAGAGGGCCGCGGGGTGCTGAGAATGGGGGCCTGCAGGGGCCAGAGGGCCGCGGGGTGCTGAGAGTAGGGGCCTGCTGGGGGCCAGCTTGGGGCAGGGCCTCCCAGCCTCCACCAGCCATGTGCTGGAGCCCACACCTGATACTTCCCCAGGGGAACAATGGTGAGGGCACTGCTTACCTCCTGGGGGAACCTGGGCTGCTATGTGACACTGGTGACAGGGGCCTCCCCGTTCTCATGCTGGAGTCTCAGCTCCCCAGGTCTGAGGGTGGGTCAGACATCCATCAGTCCTTCTGTTCAAGGGAGAGGCCTAACAGGAAACGTAAGTGCCCGGTGGCATCCCACACACTGGACTGGCTCCTCAAAACTGTCACCCCGCTCTTTACTGTAAACAGGGACAGGCAGGACAGGCCATTAGGGATGGCCAGCAATACTATGGGCAAAAGCCAAGGAAAGCCACGGCCTAGGCCCTGTGTGGATGCACAGTACAGCTCCCTGCCCAGCAGTGGCAGAAAGGTGACAGGCGGTCAGTGGCCCTGGAGGCTTTGGGGTCAAGAGTTCAGAGCCAGGTTCACTGACAGACCCCATAACATTGTGGAGGCAACAAATTCCCCACACAATCTCTTTGAGTTTCTTGGCTGGAGACCCAGGGGAGGCCAGCAGGACGTCTCAGCCTAGGTGGGGAGCAGAGACCCTGGGTACGAGCAGGACTCCTGCTGGTGAAGCAGAGAGCGGCTCCGAGCCAGACTTCCCCACGTGTAAATACAAATGGGACCTTATCTCTATTAGAGCAGCAACCCACTGCACCTAGTTTCTGGAATTTGGGGAAAGCTATTCAGCTAAGATGCCCAGCAGAATGGTGACAATAACAGCTAGTGGCTTATTCAGCACAGCAATGGGTGTGTGTCCTAAGTCTGCAGCTTCTGATGGAAATAAATTCCACTCTCGGGCAATGAGCCCCTGTTCATGGTGGGCACTTAGTACATCCTGGTGAGGCCAGGGCCTCAGTGAGGTTGATTTAGCTTCTCCAGCTGACAAGGCACAGCCACTCAGATCCCCCCGGTATGACCTGGGCACAGGACTACACAGCTTCTGCAATTCTCCCGGACCAGCATGTTCACTGTTGTGGCGAATGGCCAGCTTAGCTTATGCAGGCTGGGCAAGGATGTTCCCATCCAAGTCAAGCTCGCTGGTCATCTGGGGGTTGTGCAACGGTGAATTAAGAGAGAGCTGTGATCCTAAAGAAGGCCCCACTTGGACTTGCCGCTGGCTGGAGCTTAGCACACTTCTGTTTAGACCTCTCAATGGCACGGCCTCGCCTGGTGTCCTGCGGCATAATAAATTGGAGCCTTCACATTAACCGGTCAGCCTTCAGTGATAACCAAAGTGCAGCCTGCCGGTGGGGCCCTGATCAATACGACTTTCTATTTATAGGATTGTTACAAATGGAAGTTTTATTTAAATGAGACAATGCTGAGGAGCTCAGAGAGGATCGATCGGATAAAATACAGTAAGAGCGTTTAATTTGGGTTTGATATGTGGCTCACATGCGCACACGTGCACAGACTTACACACACGTTCACACCCACCCGCCCTGATGCCCCTGAGATACAAATGCAATGTGGAGGGAAGGTCAGCACCCCCGTGAGCACCCCGAAAATAATCAAGCTGTGACCAGATGCTGGGCAGAGGCAGGACACAGCAAAGTAAAATGCAAACTAAAATCCAAACTTGAGCTGCGTGGGGTGGCTCTGGTCTGCAACCAATCCTAGCACTTGGGAGGCCAAGGTGGGTGGGTTGCCTGAGCCAGAGTGAGACCCCATCTCTAAATAATTGCCAGGTGTCGTGGTGGGCACCTGTAATCCCACTACTCGGGGGGATGAGGCAAAAGGATCACTTGAGCCCAAGAGTTTGAGGTTGCTGTGAGCTATGATGCCACAGCACTCTACCTAGGGCGACAAAGTGAGACTGTCTCAAAATAAATAAATAAAATACAATGGAAACTAGAGAGAAGGTAGAAGACAGCACAGGGGAAGGTTGGGTGGGGGGGTTAAAGGTGCTGGGGGTTAGTCCCCCTCCGTGAAGCCCCTCTCATGTCTGGAATTCCACGCCTCTCTCTAGAAATGAGACGCTACTGTGAGGTACCAACTGCAAAAAGAGCAATCAGCTCTCCCTGCCTTGTCCATCCCAATCTATTCTTATTCCCCAGACAGCCAGGGTTTGAGGTTTTGGACAGGGGAAGACTGGGTTGGAAACACCAGCCCCATCAGGACTGTGAAACTTTGAGCCAGAGGAGTGGGGCGGGGACACAGAATGATCCGGGCATGAGGCCTCTTCATTCAGGCTTCTTAACCGCCAGCAGGGCAGTGTGCCGGGCTCACTCCCCTTCCTCTGGGCTCTGGCTTATCGTCTGGAGATGGAGACAGTGATGCCACCACGTGCTGAGCAGACGTGAGCATGAAAGGCAGAGCGCCTCACCGTGGCTCGGGAAGGGGTGGGCTTCTGGCCCCAGGTCTGGGCTGTGCTCCCTGGAAATAGTTAACAAGGTGCACCCAGCTGACAAGAAAGGTCAAGTGGTCAGGCTGCTGTAGTCTAACCCGGCACCTCCTGCATCAGTCTGGCGCCAACCTCCAAAACTATCTGAGCTGGAAAAGTGGCACCATCCAGGCGTGGAGAGAAAGGTTGACCCTAGACTCCAAGGGGATAAGCTACATTCTCAGTGGTCGCTGGAAGAAAGGAAAGATGCTGGCAGAGGCCTCTGTCCCATTGCCCTGACAGGGTGTGGCTGTCCCCAGCCCAGGCTGGAGAGAGGCTTGTGCACTGAAACCAGGTGTGGGCTGCTCCTTCCTCAACCGCAGGGTCCTGGGATATTTATCGGGGCAGAGAAACAAGCTGTTTGGATTCCTCTTCGGGGTGAATCCATTTGCTACAGTGTTGGGAAATGAAGTTTATCTTTGTAATAGCATGGAGGGGCTTCATCTTGCATATTAGACGTTCACCAGGTATTAGGTAATTGAGATCATAAATTCTCTTCAAAGTGACCCATCATCTCAGTATTTATTTTTTTTCCCTCTGTAAAGATGAGAGACCTAAAAAGTAAGCTTTGTAGTTTTATATCTGTCAGCTTGTCACATAAATATCTCAGTAACTACTGATCTTATCATCATAAAACCTCCATTTGTATGGTCAGACGTGTCACGTTGGCCGGTTACACAAAGAGTTGAGTGTGCCTGACACCCACCCCCATTCAGAGCCACAGAGAGGTCTGGAGGGGACAGAGGGGGGATGAGGACCCCCGGCAGAGAGTGAGCACAGAGGCCGTGGTCCCCACACATGGGGGTGTGCCCCGCAGTGTCCACAGAGTGAAGCCCTTTGAGTGTGGCGGACACCTGGCTGTCATCACACAGGACACCCTTACGTTTGCCACCTTACGGCCTGGCAAACATAACCAGGTCTTTCTTTTCATGATGGTGGCAGCAGATCAGGATTTTAGTGCATTTACAGGTTGGCTCTGTTGGCAGGTCAGCCTGGAAAGACAACACTAATTTTGGGACAAGTATCCCCTGACAGCTGCTAGTGCCACTCCCTGTGTGGCTCAGGGGGCGCAGAGGCAAAGGCCCTGCCCGCAGAGGTCCCCCATCTAGCACAGGGGACAGCTCCATAGGACAGCAGGAGGGGTCTCCAGGGTGCAGTGGACTCGTGGGGGCAGCGATCAATGAAGACAGTCACTGGAGCACGGATTTGGTTTGGGGACCCAAGGAAAGCTGGGCATTCAGATCTATCAAATGTGACTATTTATTTTTCCAATTACAGCTCATTGAGCGCCAGCTATACACGAGGCTCTGTGCCAGGGTCAGGGATGTGGTAAGATCTGAGGCCCACCAGACTCTGGACATCCCATCATCTAATGGGTAGGTGAGGGCAGGGTGTTAGGTTGAGCGAACTCTCACACAAATCACAGTCTTCACCGTGCAGGGGAGTCCTGAGGTCTCGGGGTGTGAGGTGGTGATGCTTGGGAAGGCACTCAGCACAGTGTGGAGTGGGTCCCTTCAGCCCCCAGGGAGGCCTGAGCTCCTTAGGGCTTCCCAGCTCTTCCCAGGAGAAGCCCAGGAGTCAGGCCAACTCTGGCTGGTCCGCCACAGCCTGATGACAGAGAGGTGTAGAAAGCAGTGACAGGCCAAGAACTGGAGGGGGTACAAAGCTGAGCCCCCGCCGCCCGCATCTCAGTGCAGGGGAGACACTGGCCTCAGTATCCATTTGCAAACACAAGCCTCTTTCAAGGTGTCCTTTGCCAACATGGTCTCGGTAGAGGCTCCACACCCCCGAGGAACAGCAGCGGGTGATACTGAGTCAGGACACGGCCTCCCCCGGGACCCAGGGCCCACTGAGGATGGGGTGGGGCCAGGAAGAGGTTAGGTGAGGAGCAGAGTGACCAGGTCATTCTATCCCGTGACCTGCTTTCAAAGCCATCTTTTTGTGGCTCTTTATTTAAGGTAAATATTCTTGTCTTTTAACTCCAACCTAGAGAAATATTAACCAGCAGCTGCCATGAATTCCAGCCCTTACGACAAGTCATGAACTGGGTGCAGAGGCCTCATTAACCTTCCCAACTATTCCCTGAGTCTACCTCCTCGGACCCCATTTACAGGCGGGGATGCTGAGTGGGGAAGCTTTTGGCTGACCTGGTTTCACCCCAGAACTGCCTGCCCCGTGTCCCTGGTGTGTGGTGCAGTGGTTACTGCCACCCATAGCTCTTGGCTCGCTCCCTGTTGGCCTTGACTCAGGCGAGCTTTGGGGGTGGCCCAAACCTGGGAAGCCAGGATGGGAATGTCCAGGTTTCAGGGGAGAATTCCTATTGACAAAACAACTTTCACTTTTTCACCAGACAATGAGCTCAGAGCACACTGCTTCACCTAAAACTGTCCCCTCCACGAGCACGTAGCTTACACCTCACACCTCCAAGGCACTCCTTCTGAGGCTCCCGGTTCTCCTGACACCTTCTTCCACTGGCCAGATGCAGCATCTTGCTGGACGTGTGACCAGTCACCTGCAGGAGCCTGTTCTGCCCAGGAGACTGTGTTGTTTGCCCTTAGACATCCTTTGAACGTGATCTGGGCTGTCCTAGCTGAGGGTGAGAAATTTGTTGAGGGGACACCTCTGGACAGGCCAGAGCTTTCAGACCAGGTGTAGAATTCAACTCCGGGAAGCTCGGGCCACTCGGTACAGGCTAGACACCCACAAGGCCCCAAAGAGCCAACCAGCGGCAGGGGAGTAAGAAGCCCAGAGCCAGCTGAGACTCCCTGCTCCTGCCGCCAAATGTGTCCCCATCACCCACAGGTAACAGAAAATAGAGAAGCAAAGTCTTTTGAGAAAATCAGGACCTCTCAGAGCAGTAAGAGGCAAAGATCCCATTCTTAGAGGGAACCAATGGAGAATTCCCAAAGACCCTCTTCAAATCCATAGCCCAACCCTCTACCTGAACCCTGTTGGCTCGTCTTACAGACTGGAGGAAATTGCACAGTGATTCTCGCCTAAGAAGACCCTTCAGAAGCAGTGAAGGGACTCCTGGAAGAGGAGTGTGGATCACCACTTGACTTGGTTGTTTTCTGAGTGATACGCAGCGTTTGAATTCTCAAGCTAATCTTTGATTAACACCCAGGAAACTGGGGTCTTTTCATTAAAAGCAAGAGCAATTCTAAAAAGAAAAAAAAAAAAATAGGTCAATGGGCCTTTTCTGGAAGGTGATTCCAGCAAAGCCAAAGGCTGGCCTTGGAATTTCCAGGTTTCCTGGTGTTAATAGAATTTAGATCACATGGAGAATTTAGATCACAGGAACAGAAAGCTCTGTCCTTTTTCAACTGACCCAATTTGAGAAGTAAAAATTGATCAGCAGACCAGCTGGGCATGCAGACACAGACCACAGCATTTGCATGGGCTGTTAGGAGTGTTATTCACAGCTTCTGGCAGAGGAGCCCGGCACTCCTCTGCACCCAAAATGGCATGCCTGTGATGGAGAACACCCCCACCGCCGCCATTGCCTGCGCACGGGCCAGAGAGACTGGTCACAACCCCTGGGTCAGGAGGGAGCCAGGTGGGAAAGGGAGCCAGGGTTGAGGGGGTGTTACTGCCACCTGTCAGCTCCTCTGCCCAGCAGCACTGCAGGAGGACCTGTGGGGGAGGAGGGGACGTGGGAAGAGGAATTCCAGAGCCTCTCCACTGTATACATTTTCTGAGTTTCCTCCTTCACTTGCCAATGGACTAGAAAAAGAAAATGAGTATTACTAAGATTTTTTTTTTAAATTAAGGCATCATTTACATACCATAAATGCACAGTTCTTAAGTACACAGTTTGATGGATTTTGACAAATGTATACAGCCGTGTAACCGCCAGCCCGCTCAAGATCGGCGACAATTCCCATGACCACAGAATGCTCCCTCACGCCTCTTTCCAGGGAATCCCTTCCAGAGGCAACAGTGGTCACTTCTGACCCCCCAAATGCATTAAATCACGTGGTGTGGACGCTTCTGAAGCCGGCTCGCACCGCTCAGCCCATTGTTTTGAGATTCACTTGCCGTGTTACACGAATCGGTAGATTATCTCCTATTAAGGAGGACTAGACCATTGTACAGTTTGACCACAGCTTGTTTGGCCATTCAAATTTTGATGGACGTGAACAAAGAAACCTTAAGAGACTCAAGGGAGGAAAAAATGTATTTTGACTCAGAATTAATAAATCTGCTGTGTGGATGTTTGCGGGATGTCAGCGCTCGGCTGAACTCCGAGTCTGGTCTCAGGCTACGTGGATTCTGGTGGGAGATGCAGATTGTGGACAAGTAAACAGATAGACGGCCAAGATAATTCTAGATTGCAGTTAAGTTCTCGGAAGGCAATAACTCTCACGAAAAGAAAACAAAGATGACAGTTTGAGGACAGATACTTTGGTAGAGTCTGTTTTGTAATTAAAATTGCTATTAAGATCATTCATCTGATGAAATAATCTTTTGCATCAATTTGTGCTTTTCTGCCTTAAAAATAGTCACGAGCCAGCAAGTCAGGGGTGAAGTGTGAAATCCAAATCTCGTCCTGGCCCTTTCTTCTTAGCCTGTTTCCCTTAAGTCTGTTCCTCCTTGTGTTCCAGCTCTTTGTATTATGGATATATTTGTGGTTGCTCAGTGGAGATTTCTTAAAAATAAGAATCCTGTTTCTAAGAAATAAAAACCAAGAAACATGTGCTGTGGGATTTAAAGTATTTCTTTCTAAAACCACCACCACCACCCCTCTCTTTCTCTCTCTCTATTCGAGATTCTAGGTCCAAATATTTTCAAAGGAGGTGATTTCCCCCCTTTTAACCACGGGGCTTTCTCTCCTGAGTTTCCCAGACCGCATTGTTAAGAAGGAGGCACGGGGAAATACTTTAGCATTGTATAATAAAGTAGTTCATGGCACAATTAAAATGATGTAGTAGAGCAGTAACATGATATGCTGAATTTAAATAACTAAAGCTGATTAAGAAGGACATCAGAATTAAGTGCTTGATGGAGTTGACATAACAAATCCAAGATGGCCTCTCCACGTTGCGTCTGAGAGATGGTGCCAACCCCTGATATCTTCCAGGCAAATTTGTTGATAGATAAAACATTTTTATAGACTTTCCATTATTCCTTGTAGCCATCAGCTTTTAATTTTCTCTTTCTAGTTAATATACTTGTGTATAATTTAAACAGAAAACTGTTCTGTTTCATCATAAAAGATTTGCCTGTTACTTTGGGTATGTAAATCAAGAGGACAGCCCAACATTCTTGAACTTGTTTTCTAAGGCATTTGTTGACAACAACAGAAAAGGAGATCACAGACGCCGCCAATAAGCGTGGACATCAATTATTTTTTAATTGTATAGGAGTACAGTACACTAATTAAAACTAGTATATCTTGCAATGCCAAAGGCAAAATTAATTATTAATTTTTATTAATATTCAGAAGTAGCACAAGGAATGCATTAATAAAGATTTGGTGGTTGTGACCGAGATCTTGTTCAGCTTTATATTTTAGGGGATATGAAGGGGAAAAAAAAAAAAAAGGAAGCAGCAGCAGCAGCAGAAGAAGAAGGTTTGCTGGCTCGATCTGAATAACCAAGGGGTGATCCTTATTGAAACGGAACGTGCTCTCTCCAGAGCCGGTGTTTAGTGACAGAAGATGAGATGTGGAAGGAGATTACGTGAAAACCCCCAAAGCTTGTCTAGAACGGTTTGAGTTGACAACTCTACATTCACCTGTAAAATTGTTATTGTTACCTTAGATACTTTTGGTTATTAAATTGGATATTTTAGTTAAGCCATCCTGAGTTGACATTTAATAATTCATTTAGGAGCCGTGCACAGAATATTATCCAGCTCACCAAATCCAAGATGAACGGAATTAGTTTCGTGCACCAAAAGGACTGTGACAGGACTTCCTCCTCCTCTCCCGGCTCTCCCCTCCTCCTGTGTCCCACTTCTCCTCCCCTTCCCCCTCTCCCTTGCCCTCCCCTTCCCTTCCCCCTCTCCCTCTCTCCTTCCTCCTCTCATAGCCAGAGTCCATCTCTCGAGCTGTCTTGCTACAGGACGGCTGGTGAATCTGCATCTCCTTTTGTGCAACCCATGGCCTCTCCATTTAAGCAGCCTCTGATTAGTGATCTTTCATGTCCACCTCCTTTTCAAGGAATCTTGCCTTCCTATAGTCTGTCCCAATAAAAGAATCCATCAGCGAAACCAAAAATCCCGACCTGGCGATGGTGGGAAGGCTGCCCGTGGATGGTCGGGCTGTTCAGCCACGAGCTCCGGCCCCTCCTGACGGGTCCACCCGCCCTGGTGGGCAGAGTCAGGGGACCCACGGGCGCCTCCGCCCACTGCGTGAGGAATGCTATGCCTCACACGGCTCATCCTGTGTGTTCTCAGATCTTCAAGGGTGAAAAGGAGAGGCATAGAGCGTTCACAGCTACAATGAAGCCACAGGCAGTTGCAGGCAAAACTGTATGCTACAGCATATGCGTGGAGCACGCCTTCCCTTCACACCTCGGGGTGCAGCAGGACTCCCCGGCAAGCGCAAGCTGTCGCCGCTCCCTCGGGAAGGCAGCTCCCCGGAGAAGGCTTCTTCCACCTGACGGTCCACCTTGGACAATGCACTCCAGGGGAACTGCAGCAGGCCAGTCTGGGAATGCGTGTGTTCCCCTGGATAGCTGGGAACATTTCCTCTGAGACACAGGGGGGAAAGTAGATTTGGCTGCACACTGGCCACCCCTGTCGGGACCTGCATACCTCAGCGTAGAGGGGGCTGTACATTCAGAGTCAGCCTAGAATCCCCCCAAATACCTATGCATGTCAGTTAACTCCATTCCGCCAGAGTACAAGGGGAGGTGAAGCAGGGTGGCTTTGTCATACCATGATGGGTCGCGTACCAGCTGCCCACAGGGGACCCCCATGGTACCTGGGCCCTGCTTCCTGGGACTCTAAAAACTTTGCAGCCCATATCAAGAGAGGGATTATCTTGCCTTTCTATTTTAGTCCTTCCAAAAGCCTGCAGGTAAATATCGCACTGAATGCCAGCTATTAATGTGACATTGTGACGATTTGGAAAATAAAAAGGCATTTCATTCATTCATTCAAGCCAGAAATGCTTACTGAGGATCTACACTGGTCCAGGAGCTTTGGTAGGCCCCATTCAAAAAGAATAAAAGAAGCAAACTGTATTAGTTAGCTATCACTCCTTAACAGATAGCTCCCAAACTCAGAGACTTGGCAGCAGCCGTGCTCGGCCAGCGGCATGACTGTGAGCTGGCTGGCTGGGTGGAATTCCCTTGCCCAGGCAGCCTGCCTCGAGCTGGGATTATAGGGTGACACGCATGGCTCTGGGCACCGGTCTCCCATGCTTCTCAGACCAGAGATCCGGTTGGGGGACTCGTTCTCGTGGTGATGTCAGAAGCCCAAGAGAATTGTATCAAAACTGGCAAGCTGTCATCTCCAGCCACATGCCGTTGGCTAACAGCAAATCATGCAGCCAACCTCAGAGCCAAGAGTCAGAGAAATAGTTGCCATCCACGGGGAGGCTGCAGGACAGTGTGGCTGCAGGACGGTCCACAGGTGAGTCTGCAGTGGGCAGCCAGCATTTCCGATTCTTTCCATGTTCCTGATGGAAAACAGTGTGGTTATAAACAACAGAAATTTATTTCTCACCCTTCTGGACGCTGAGAAGCCCCAGGTGCGGCAGGCCTGCCGTCTGCTAAGGGTCTGCTTTCTGTTCAGTGACGGCACCTTCTCTCTGCGTCCCCACGCGTGGAAAGGGGACGGGGAAAGGGGGAAGATTTGTAAGTGTCCACTTTTATAAGGACACTAATCCCATTCCTGGAGGTTCTACCCACCCCATCCCTGACCTAATCGCCTACCAAAAGCCCCACCTCCTAATGCCTTCATTTTGAGGGTTATAATTTCAACATATGCATTTTAAGGGGACACAGCAGTCTGATCACAGCCAATTGTGACTTTTGCCCTAAAAACAAATTAGTAAAAAGCAAAACAAAAATCCCGTCCCTTCCTTCCTTCATTTCCCCTTTCTTGAAGAACAGGGAAATGACTTAACTGCTGGGGAGGCTGAGGACAGTTAGCTGATGCTGGCTGGGTTAAGCATTTCGTTTCCCAGAATCTTTTTAAGTTTTCCACTTTGTGGACAACAGGGCAAGGTTTCTACCAAGGGGCAGGTGCACGGCGGGTCTCAGGCCGGGTTCTTCGTGGTAAGTACAAAGCCGTCTGGATGCTGTAAGTGCCCTGAGTCCAGATCCACACAGACGGGAGCCGGGTGCTGGCTGCAGGCATGGTGCAGCCCTGCAAACCATCCTGCTCAGGTTTCAGTCCCTCCCTGAGCCTTGGGTCTCTTCTCCTTTGTTTGAGGACTCAGAGGGGAAGAGCTCTGATTAGAATCCTAGAATTCCCCCAAACAACAAACGTCCTCTGTCCTCTAGGAGCTTGCAGGGCGGGATGGGTCCTGTGTGGGGGTGATGTGGCCACACAAGCCTTGACAGCCCTACTCGAAGAATCTGTTTCTTCTGGAATTCACAGATGCCTCTCCGTCTCTCCCCACCTCAGATAATTCCTAATCACGGTTTCTTCTGATCCAGTGTTCTGGGTCTCAGCGTGGAGGGTAGGTGGTACTCACGTGAGGGGGTACAGCAGAGAATTAACAAATAATCCCACCCCGGGATCAGTGGGGTGCCACTTCCATAAATCAGGCCCAGGGTTGGGGTTGCCTTTATAAACCTTCATCTATGTACTTGGCCCGTTCATGTGGACCCTGGTGACCCTTTCTCAGCCTTCTGGTCCTTGTTGCTGGTGTCCTAGCTCTTGCTGGCACTAAACCCCTCTCTACCCACCTGCAGCATTCAGGTAGAAGCAGGACCCACCTCCGCAGGGGTTTGTGAATGCCTATGAGATCCAGTGGACGGGATGCTCTTGGCCCCACGCACAGCACACAATGACAACAGTCACCAGCTTCATTACCAGGCCAGTGCGCTCACGCCCAGGCAGAGGCCAGCGGAGGCTCAGGCTGCGTCCTCCCGGGGGCAGATGTGGGTCTTATTGATCTTGGTCTTTCACCTTTGCTTACATGACGCTGCTTCTCTAGACAGATTTGGGGGGAAGATTTGTTTTCATAAATCATGTTTATGTTATTGAGGGTTTTTTTTTTAATAGATTAGGGGCAAGTTAAGAGCAGTAAGATACATATCCGTGGGGTGGAGGGGGGAAAGTTGGGAGGGAGGCACTCTTTGGTAGCCAAGAACCTGAAACGGACCCAAGAATCTGACTTGGAAGGGAACAGAGCTGGGGAAGGATTCTCCCAGATCCTAAAGTCGGGCCAGGCTGTCGGAGTCCTGCTGCCTTGATTACATCAAGGGTGGTATCTGCTCCATGATGACGGTGGCTGTGCTCAGAGCACAGAGCCTCAGAAGCTGGATAGCTGTTGGAAATCGGAGGTTGTCTGAGAGAGTTTATTACACTCACTCTGTTTTGCTTACCTTGGGCAGGAGCCAGGCAAGATCTTTTCACCAAAGGGGAAGGATTTTCCTTTCCAGGGCGTCTCCTGGCACCTATAGAGCCCAGACAGGTCCAGAATAAGCAGAAACTCCTCTGTCAAACAGCTCGGCTAAAGTTGAGTAGAAGATGCTTAGATGCATGTCACAGTCATGGGGCTTCCGGCCTGTGAGCATTAACCTGAACCATATAATTTTACTTTTAAATATGTTCTCACATACAGAAAAAAAATCCCTTCCCCCCCCCCCACCAAAAACTCCATTTACCTGTTATTTTCTCTGTAAAACTTCCCCCAAAACTTTGCTGGTCACTTCTATGAGTCTCACCTCTGTCCCCTGTTCATACATCTGTATGGGCATAGTCAGGGGCTTCTAACCAGGGACCCTTGACCCACCTGGCACAGGGTGTGCGTCCTCATCTTTTGTGTTTCTAGCACCTGACATCGTGGGATGACATCAGAGAAGCTAAGATGGGGCTGAGGGGACAAGTTTGGCATTCAGCACCGATGCACCTAGTGGACTAAGTCACTGGATTTGATCACTCACTTAGTCATCCCCCTGATTAGAGGGAGTTGACTAGTCTTGCATACACCTGAGATTCAGACTAAGAGATAAGAAGAGCATCTCTGCCTTCAAGTAGGGACATGAGCGATGACTCTGTCATTCATTCCGTAAGTAATTATTGGTCATCTGTCACATGCAAGGCCCTGTGGTCGGCACCAGTGATAGTGTAAGAGGGACGCAGTACCCAGGCCTCTCGGTGAACAAACTGGACGGCAGTCCCTGTTCTCTTGGAGCTCACCCTCTAGCTGTAGGAGACAGACAAAAAAAAAAAAAAATGAAGCATCTGAGAGGTGAGAGGTCATTAAGTCTAATAAAAGTAAACAAAAGAAGAGCTATAGAGAGTCCCCCTCGGAGGGAAGAGTATTTCAAGTGGGAGCAACATTTGCAAAGACTACAAGAAATATTAAAGAGAATTTGGGGTACAGGAAAAATAGTCAAACGGTGACTCCGATTTATAAAAAAGGATGAGCATCAGAAATGGCAAATAAGTGAGAAGCTATAAAATAACTTTTTATTGTTTAAAACGTGAGAACTTTTTGAGGAGGTTGATGTAGGTGGTAGCGTAGTTGAAGAATGTATAGACTTGGGGGGCGGGTAGGCG
The DNA here is from genome assembly GCA_963574575.1 of Galagoides demidoff. Lineage (NCBI taxonomy): Eukaryota > Metazoa > Chordata > Mammalia > Primates > Galagidae > Galagoides > Galagoides demidoff. The sequence goes on from CAUYQV010089347.1 coordinate 13,340, forward strand.
CAGTAGCTCCCAGTGGGAAGACAGCAGGGCAAGTGGAAGGTGGTGTCGTGTTTTCGTATCACACCTGAGTGGCATCACAGTATTTGATAGCAGCCTTTGGAGAGGTAAAGACACACACGGAAAATCAAGGTCAATCGCTAAAAAGCCAAACAGAAAAGTCAACCTAATAAGCCCAAAGTGAAAATGAAATGGTGTGCTAAAAAGTACCGATTAATTCAAAAGAAGCTAGGGAAAGAGGAGGAAAAAATGAAAGGGTAGATCGAAGAAATATAAAAAGAATTGAGAGATGGTGGACTCTAACCCTACTGCAATGATCATCCGTGGAAGGAGCCGAAGGCAGCAATTAAACGCCAGAGATCACCGGGCTTGAGGCAGAAGGCAAGATGCAGTTACCTGGTGAACGTTTCCACAGAGAGATTCCTCCTCTGCCTTTGGGGACGTTTATATACGTATTTCAGCCAAGAAGTCGGGAAAATAGGAAAAGTATAAATCTATGAATCGTGGCTACAAAGTAAAGCTTAACGAGGAATATGAAGACACTATGGATTTTCAGGAATCCACTGATGTCAGCTCGAAAGCTAGAGCAAGACACACTGGCAGAGTCTCAGGTTCAGATGAACAGTTACAGAGGCCAACAGGGAGCAGACCTAATTCAATCAGCCCGTCTAGCTCTTGGCCTGTGGTACATATGTGTTTCTGGAATACTCTGAGATAAGATTAGAAACTAATCTAACATTAGCCAGGCGTGGTGGCTCACACCTATGATCCCAACACTCTGGGAAGCTGAGGCAGGTGGATCACTTGAGCTCAGGAGTTGGAGACCAGCCTGAGCAAGAGCGAGACCCTGTCTCTACTAAAAATAGAAAAACTAGCCAGGCGTTGAGGCAGGTGCCTGTAGTCCCAGCTACTCGGGAGGCTGAGGCAGGAGGATCGCTTGAGCCTCAGGAGTGTGAGGTTGCTGTGAGCTGTGGCAGAGTGAGATGCTATCACAAACAAACAAAAAACCCAAGAAACTGATCTAACAGCTGAATTAGCAAAAGGAGTAGCAATTTTAATGGTAAAACCAAAATCAAGGTAAGTAGACAAAATATTTTATTGTTTTTAAAAGAAAATAATCTCTTAAGAAGGAAAATGTGCAACTCAATCATCAGCGTAAATGGAAGAATTTTTTTTGCATTTATAAATGTTTGTCATGAAAAAAGGATAAAGACTAGAGCAGAGAACAGTTAGTGTTTTGTATGCCTTAAATTTTTTTAATGATACCATTTGGGAATTAAAATTTATGGTATTATTTTTCAAGTTTTAAGTGATTTTTATGTGGCGTTGACTTTGTGTTAGTATCTCCTTTTAAAATATTTTCTGTTATCAAATATCCACATCTGGTAGATTTTTTTTATTTCTTTGTTATCAAAAAAATTGTGTATAAATGTGGGCTTACGCAAAATAAATTATGACAAAGAACAAAGAATAACGTGATTTAAGGAATTCCCAAGTTTTCCTTGAAATTCTAAGGTTTTATTTCTGAATACAAAAGATTAATGTTGATCTATAAGAAACGAACTTTAAAAACAAAGGTACAAACTGTTTAAAGAAAAGGGATAAAAAGTAAGTAAGCCATGCAAAAATTAACTATAAGGAGACAGCGTGACTACATTAATATCATACAAAGTAGACTTCTGGACAAAGACTATTAACTGTGGTTAAGACAGTGGTTCTCAAACTTTCTAAAGATGGGGCCTTTTCCCCACTAATATATACCTTTTATATGAAAGCTATAACCAAATAGCCTAAGAATGTGGGGAGGGGGGAGGGAAAAG
>CAUYQV010089349.1:0-29873 GCA_963574575.1 Galagoides demidoff
TATATCTGTCTAACAAGGGTACAAGTGAACTTTTCTAGAACTAGAATATAAATGTTTTGATACAATGATTAAGCAAATGACATGAAATTTATGTTAACCTGCTTGATGAAAGTGTTTCAAATTGTGTATGAAAACAGCATAATGTACCCCATGTTTGCATTAATGTATACAGATATCAATTAATAAAAGAAAAAAAATCACTTAAATAGGAAGACATACGATTGGCTGGCTAATAAATGGTAGATATTTAAAAAAAAAACAGTGGTGAAAAAGGAAGATGCAGGGGGGAAGATTTAACTAATTCCTAGTTAATGATAGATTAACTAATTCCTAATTAGCATGGTTTTCGAGATGGGGTGGGGTTGAGGAAAGATAAGACACTTATCTGGTTATGTCTTGAAGATACACAAATAATTTCAGGCGAATCTGTTTCTAAGTCATTTCTGTGTGAACTATAAGGGGTAAAAACAACAATAGTCTAAGAGAAAGTGTGTGTCACACACTTGCACTATTAAGTGACCCTATGGAAGCTTTTGCAGGAGAGTGGATAGATTTTCAAATCTGCCTTTTTGTTTTGAAGCTTCCATGGTAATGCATTAGAAACACTGTCTATGGAACTGTATAAAAATTTCCTAGAGGATCTATGACCTTTCCCCACTATGCTTTGCTCTGCTGACACACACACCTTGTCTCCCCACTTGAGCCACCTGCTCTGTAATAACAGTGCCTTGTTCAGGGATAGCTCCATAGGCTCCTCTCCCCTCCTCTGCTTGCCTTTGGTCCCTCCTTCCTCTTCCATTCTTACCCTTTCTCTTTATTCTGGTACTTTTCTGTTTTCCAGGCCCTCCCTTCCTTACCCTTTCACCCTTTTTTGAAACATCAATAGCCTCACTCAAACACCACCAACGTGCTTTTTCCTGTGTACAGTTCTACCATCACAATCCCTCTCATGGAAGCGCGTGTGGTTGCCGCCCTCAGTTACCCAGCCTCTCTCCCTGCTTACCATCCCATCTCCTTCTCCTAAGCTCCTGTTCTCCCTTGCACCCTTCCTGGTTGCTTTCCTCAGAGCACACAGGATGACAGAATGGGGACACTGAATACAGTTACAATAATGTCAGCAGCTCAGGGGAGAAAAATGAAAAGGGGAAAAAGGAAAAAAAAAATAGACGGTTTTAATTAGATATCCATGCCACTGACTCACACTTAATATGCAAATTTTTAGCCCTTCCATTGTTAAATAAAACGAGAGTTTTATTTAAATGTGGAAACGGCTGAGAGATGAGGAAGGGTAATTTAGCAGCGCTGAAATATAAACCCATGTTTCACAGTGCCTGTGACAACACATGGAAACAAAACGATTCTGCTCCATGTGGGGTGTGGTGAGAATTGGCCCAGGAGGACTCTTGAACGGTGATGAGAATGATGACATTACGTGGGCACAGTGGAGTCCAGTTCAAAAGTGCTTTCGTATCCCTTCTAGTTGATTCTTGTAGCAATATTCTTAGGAGTGCAGGACAGATTGATGAGTTCCACAGTACAGAGGGGAGCTAGAGGCTCACAAATGGTGGCTGACTTAGTCAAGGTCACCCAGATGAGCAGCAAAGTACCTGGGACTTTTTCCTTTATCCTACACTGGCAGACTTAGGATATAGGCACTAAGGAAAATAATTTGCTTACAGAGACAATACAATGAGCCTGAGTTAAAAATATAATTTCTGTGGCTTCCTTTGTGGATGACATTGTATTCTAATTTGGGGGCTAAGGCTGGTGGCAGGAAAATTGCTGCCCCACACCAAAGGTCCTCCTTGATGCCATTACCTGGTACTTGGACCCAACCAAGGTAGTACTTGAAAAACTAAAATATACAGCACTCACTGCAGTAGTAATTACCATAATGTCTATTATTGGAATGTATTGATTACCTGTGAATTGTCAGGCAACATGCATTTTCCTGTTCCACTCTTGTTTTACTTATGGGAATATGATTCTATTACCAAATCCATTCCAAGAATTCAAAACCTAGCAATATAACTGTGAATAACTCTAGTTATTTAAAAAATAAGGAGTTTAATAAAAATCAAACATCTATTCATAATCTTTCAGTAAATGAAATGTCTCTGAAAATAGAAGCTAGCACTATACTTAATAGAAAAATCACTAGAGACTATTCCATGAAAACAGAAGACGATATATGCTAGTTATTATTCTTCATAGTCAACACTTTCCAGAATTTCTAGCCAATGCAATGAGATAGGAAAAGAAATAAAAGGAATACATAAAGAAGATGATGAAATCATCTTTATTTAAAATTGACATGATTTTCTACCTCAGTAACCCAAAGATTGTACATATTTTATCTTGTTTGAAAAATAAGGAGGAAATACAGATCTGTTATAAATCTTTTAAAATATCTTAGCATATTAGAAACATAAAGGAATCTTTTATGTACTTCGTTGTGAGCAAGGAGAGACATCTGCTTCAAAATTGTATTTGAGTAAAAGACCCAAATGAATCTCACAGCTTCTTACTAAAATAATTTATGAAAATGTAAGAAGGAAAATGATACTCATAGTTTTAGAAAAACTGGGACAGAGAATAATCTATTTCCTAAAATTAACCACAAATAATACCAAATACTACTTATAAGAAAAAAAAGAACTTAGATTGAGAAATAGAGTTTTCAATCATGGCATGACTCCTACTTATAAAACAAAGATTACAGAGAAGATAGGGATTATACACCTCCATAACTATTGTTCCCCTTAGATAATAAAGCTTCAACCAAAACGAGAATGGAGCAGCCATTGGTAACATAAGAGAGAACTCAAGTGGATGTTTCAGTTATCCATTGCTGAGTAACAAGTCAGCTTAAAATTTAGCGGCTTAAAATGGTAAATATTCACTATCTCACACTATATCTGTACATCAGGAATTTGGGAATTACTTAAGTAGTGGCTCAGGGTTTTCCACGAGGGTGCAGTCATGATATCATCCTGGGATGCAGTGATATGAACATTGTTTAGGCCTGGAAGACCCACTTCCAAGAGGAGGCTCACCCTTATTCATGCCTGGCAGTTAGTGTGGGTTATTGGCAGGAGCTTCTCACCACCAGAATCTCCATGTCCTCATGTTAGGTCAGCTGAATCCTTTTGGAATAAGTTGTCTAAGAGAAAGGGCAAGAAACAGGGTGAGGATGGCCTTTATGACTTAACCTTCCTCATGGTCACACAGACTGACACCAAGGCAGTGTGGTAGAAAAGCACACATGGGCATGAATCCTAGGAAGCAGGGATCACTGGGCCCCTTGGAAGATGAGCTACCATTATCGATTATCTAAAGCAACACAGTGGAGTTGAAATACCAGTGCCTCTTCAAACCAGATCAGCAACAACCATCAATATGGATAAATCCTAGAGACAAAGAAAAAAGTGTCATCTTGTAAAGGAGAAGCTACCAGGTAGAAGCCAGCAAGAGGCTGGAAAAAGGACCAGGAACTCCACAGCTCAAGATTCGTCTCACTAGTAGAATGTAGAGAGCAGGCTGTGAGATGGTAGAGTATAGGCGAAACACTTACCTGCCTCTGGCCAAAAATGTGGTTTGAGAGAGAGCAGTGAAAAGACTTTGTGCAGGCACACTTGTGAGAAACTAAGGCAGAATCCCATATGGCCAGGTTAGTTGAGGGCCTAACATGACCAAGGCTTTGGCTGGAATAGCATTTCCAGACTGTGTTAAGGAATTAAGGTTGACTTTATAAGGCCAATGAAAAAGCCCTTTGGAAAACTGGCCAGATATCCATCAGTAACCTTACCTGATCTGTGGTAAGTGACGAAGGTTGCTTGCTGATGGGTCTGGGAATGGAAATGTGCTAGGGGACCTCAAGAGAAGAGAAATTAACCCAATGCGTACAGGTATCTAATGGCACAGATAAAACCTGGGGTCATGAAGGGCTTTTGAGAAGTCCAGCCTGAAAATTTCTTATAAAAGGCTCCAGCAAAAACCCCCTGACTTAAGGCCTACATAAGAGCAGAGGTTTGCACACAAATTCCTGTATGCCCAAGAAGTTTCTCTATGCTTTGCTTAAAGATTCAAAGTAACTGCCTCCAAAGGACATGGTCAGTAGAACAGACATTCAAATCATTTCTTTCCCCTGTAGCCTCAGGCTTCATCAGATAAGAACAAAGACAGTAATGACTGACAACATGTTCTTCATTAAGTTATGTTAAACTGGGTTATGTTGAAAGGGTTATGCTTAAATGTGTATGTTGGGTGGATTATCAGATTACCAAGGAGGAGTTACTTACAGGGGAGGTGGTCACAAGATGTTTAAATGGATTAATGAAGTCATTGATGTCCAATGCGCATGTGCAGAGGGTAGTCATTAATGCCCAGTGCGCATGTGTAGAGGAATTGTAATGAACATTAATGAGGTCATTGCTGTATAGTGTGCATGCATGAGATTGACTATATAAACCAACAGTAAATAAAAAAGGCTAGCCATTTTGCCTGAGCAAGCAGATGGTCAACTTTATTTAAAACACAATTTCAAAAAGCATGCTTATTCTCTGCGACATCACTTTTCTGTGAGACCCTTACGGTAACAGCAGAGCCCTGACAGCCTGGGGAACATTCAGAGAATGAACCCTCAACTGCTTCTCCTCTGTTTCTAAAACAGCCATATTCCTTTCTTCATGCTCCCTCTGCCAGAAGTCACATAGCCCTTTCTTTGTCTAGTTACTACAGAGATCCTTGAGATCTCTCCCTTCTTTCTCCTTGTCATAGCTAACAAAGTTAAGTAGTAACCACTAAGTCCCATAGTTCTTTCTTTCTTTTGTCAACTATGCTAAGATCCTTATGATCTTACCCTTCTTACTTTTTGTCATATGTTAATGAAGTTCAGCAGAAACCATTAACAAGATGGTTTGTCTTTATTAAAGTCATTTACATTTTCATATTGTACTCTATTCAAACTATGTCTTTTGTTTATGCTACTTTCCCATTTTGTGTATGTTACTTCCCCCTGGACAACTCTGTAAAGATACTATAAAATGAAGCTGATTTTTTACTTTGGGGCTGGCTGTGGCCATCAGTGCAGTCAGTCCTTCCAGTCCCATCCTTTGTTTCCCTGTCTGCTCTTGTGCTGTATTTTCCTCCTTCCCCACCAATTCCACTCCGGTTTTCTCCCCATTGCCATGCTGGTTCATGAGAACTAAAAAGAGACATAGCCTTATACCAAGAGCAGAGAGCAGGGGCCAAGGCAGCAATCCTTTCACCACAGCAAATGTATCAGTTCTGAGAATACATATTAAGGGGAAGTGTTGTAGGGGAAAGGAAAAAGAAGACCATTCACAGAAATTCTAGGAAGAACATATTTAAAAAATGACTTCCATTGCAGAGCAGCAATGCAAACATACTTAAAGTGACTGAACCCCTTAAACAGGGTTCAACATGTATACTTTATAAAATATTTGGCTACCAGAACCCTAATAAAGATTTTAGAAAACTACCTGAGGTTCTCCATAGAAACAGAAAAATATGACCTCCAGGAAAAGATGTTAAGAAGGGAAAAGCTGAAGAAGATCGGTACAGATTCCACGAAGAAAAGTTAATAAGATGTACAAAAAAGTCCAATTAGTTAGATATGGAAAGCAAGAAAGGGTCTTAATACAACAATAAAATGCTTTATCAGTAGTAAACATACCAGGTGAGAGACTTCAAAAAATTAAATCAGTGGTATGATTTACAAACCTGAAAACTTCTCCCAGAATACACAAGAAAAGATGGAAGATATAATGGGGAGGAGGAAGGCTGTGAAGGAAAGAGAGTAAAATAGCTAACATGTCCATAGCTAAGTGTCTTCAGCACCCACTACACAGAAGCGACCATCGACTGTTTAATATGTACTCACTTTCTTGTGCTAAAAAAAGCCTTGAGCATGAATAATAGGCATACCACCCATTATAAGAAATCAATTATAAAAGATATACCCATGTCTCCAGGAAAGAGTTTGGCATCCCACAGATAAAGAAAGGCATATCTTCATATCTTTAGGCAGTAAATGTAAACTATAAAAGTAAGAAAATAAAGTCTCAGATTGCTCTACTTTATAACTAAATGCCAAGCATCATTAAGTGGTAACCACAGGCTCTTTGAGGGTAAAGATTATGACCTCAGGATTTTATACTCAGGAAATATGCTGATCACATTTGTGAGAAACAGAAAGATCTTTCTGAATAAACACTTCTTAAGGGACGGTGCCTGTTTAGTTTATTACTGAATCTCCAGCCCCAAGCCCAGCTATTGTGGCAAACGAAGTTTTCAACAAAGGTTTATCACATGAGCAAAGACATGTCTATGAATCAGAAAATACATGTCTTTCTAGTGAAGCATCTTGAAAAGTATTCCAACCAATTTAAAATGAAATAGAGGGAAAAGTAAACTATAGCACCCATAAGGGCCTGAAAGGCATCTGGTTTCAAGAGAAATACCTGAAGCATTATTAGATATCTGATAATTAAACTACATGAAAACACCTATGTCTCAACATGTGGTCTTGGATTGCAAGTTCAAAATGTGATTTTAATAAAGAGCAAGAAACACGTGTGCTAAGCTAAGAGTGTAGACAGAGGTGATCGCAATTCTTGGTCATAGACAGGACACAGAAAAACATTCACTGGGCTTGAACAATTATATTCATGTAAGTGTTTTGGGGAACATAAATCTAAGTATCAGTATGAATAAAAACAGGATGTATTCATTAAAAAAATAGGATAAAATCAAAGAAAATGTGTTTGAAATAGCACAAGATAACAAAAACATGAAGACTATTAGAACAAAAAGGAAGGGGGAAAAAAAGGATGACAAGGAACAAACACATCAGCAAGGGGGCTAAATTTCCCATTAAAAAGAAAGGAAGACTCACGATGGATTAAAATCAAAAGAAAACAGCATATATTTCTGTTCTGTTTACAAAAGATAAACCAGACTAAAACAAGTATTTTTTAAAAAGATGGGCAAATGTATTTTTAATATTAACAAAATCAAAGAAAATGGCAATATTAAAGTTAGATAAGGTTAAATTCAAGCCTAAAAACATTAAATTGTAGGAAAGGGATAATTTTTTGGTATATTTTATTTTGATAAAGTATTTTATATATTTCCAATGAGCAATTGGAATTGAAATTTTGAAAACGTCATTGACAAGAGCTTGAAAACATGAAATACTTTGGAACTATATACTGAGAGTTCTAGTACACTTGAGAAAAATTAAGAAAAACTTAAATAAATGGAAGAATATATTTTAAAGACTATAAAATTCATTACTGCTAAAATGTCAATTGTTTCTGAATTGATTTATAGTTCAAATGAACTTCAAAAAAGTCTCAGTATCTTTTATTGTCAAACCAATTCTAAAATTATATATGACTACTCGTTTTATATTTCTAAAAAATCTGGAAGAAAACATAGGATATAACCTATGGTTACCTTTGGTTTATGTCCTTTTAATAGATCAAACAAAAGCTAGAATTATAAAATTAAATATTTATAAATCAGACTGCATCAAAATTTAAAACTTGTTTCTTGACAATTATTATTAAGAGAAAAAAGGGAGGCAAGGCATAGGCTGAAAGAAATTATCCTCAACATATATGGCTGACATATGTATCTAGAAAATATAGAACTCAATATACAACTCAGTAATTAGAAGATAAACAACCCAGTTGAGAACAGTCAAAAGATTTCAATCAATACTTCACCATGGGATTTATATAAATGATCAAAAAGAACATGAAAAGATGCAATGCACAAACTCATTAATATCATCAGAAATGCAACTTAAAATCAAATATATTTTACCCTACATGGAAAGTTGAAGACATAATATTTAAAAGACCATTACATTTCAGATACCATAGGCTGGCAAGTAGGTGGAATAACTAGAGTGCTACTATGAATATAAAATGGTACAACCACTTTAGAAAACCAGGAGTTTTTTGTAAACGTCAATAACAACTTTCTATATGAATGGCCAATTCCACTCCTAAGTATTTACTTTAAAAATTGTAAACATATGTTCAAGAAAAGACCTGAACATAAATGTTCACAGTGGCTTATGCAAAATAGTCAAAAAGTAGAAACAACCAATGTCCACCAACCCGTCAAACGAGTAAACAAATACTGGTATATTCACATATTGGAACACCACTCACCAATAAGAGATAAAGGAACTGCACACAGCAACAAAAATGAAGCTCCAATGCTGAGTGAAAGAAGTCCGGAAGAATGAGTCCATATTCTGGGATTATACATAGTTTTGCATTTTATTTTCCTGGAGTATATATGTGTGTATATTCTAGAATTCATGTATATACTCTTCTAGAAACATGTGCATTATAAAAATAAATATGTATTCTATGCAAAATTCATATACGTATTTTTCTAAATATATATAAAAACTCTAGAAAAAAGCCTAATATACAGTAACAGGAAACATATCAGTGTTTGCCTCAAGTTGAGGGTGTTGGGTAGTTTTGGGGGAAAAAGAAAAAGAGGGCTTTTTGATGTGTGGTCATGTATCGCACTTTAATTGGGGTAGTGGTTATAGATGTGTACATTCGTCGAAATTCAAAAAAAGCGACATTTATTTACATTATGACTGCTAGATTTTTTCATGTAGAAAGCTCATGTTCTTACCTTGTGTGCTCTGTTTATCAGTTCATGATTCACTCTTCAGAGGCTTCTTAAACCTCATTTCATGTGAGAGCCACGGGGCCAAAGCAATGAATATGTAACAAAGCATTAGATGTTCTCTTGGTTCTTGGGCTAATGTTATGAAGAATAATGTGTAGAGCTGAGCAGAATGTAGAAGTGAAGAGAAGATGCCAAATTGATTTACGTTAAAAATCTGAGAAAGTTATCACAGAAATAGGAGAGTAGACAGTAAAAGCAGAGATCTGGACGGCCTAGAATTCTCCTAGAATGTGGAAGGGAAAAGGGAAAGGATTGCCACAGAGGCGTGAAACAGGAGGACGGCAAGAAGCCTCATTCAAATATTTTACTATCTATCTGTACATTTGTCCTTTCGAGATTGCTTTGAGATTTGCTTACTTTAAAAAAAATTTTGTTTTCTCTGTAGGTGTGATCAAACCTGTGTTTTTTAATACAATGTCATAACCAGACATTTGAGTTACAACTTCATACTTTATGCTCCATTAAGAGTAAACTGCTCTTACCTTTCCAATGATAACATGCTATTTCTCATTTCCACATCTTTTCTCTCTACTGCCTAGAATATTTCTCTTCACCCTGATCTCCCCCATTTCATTCTCTTTTTTAAGACTCATTCTTAGTCAATTTTTAGGGCGCTAGTAGGAGTCACCTCTTCCACGAAGCCATTCTGATTCTCCCACATGCCACAGCTGAAACTGAGTGATCCCACAACCTTTTAAAATATATTTCTGGTGCATTTACCTTAGTTGTGCTATAATTATGTTACTATGTCTGTTTTGTTCTCCACTAAACTTTGAAATCCATGAGAAACGCTATAATTTTATTTATTCTTCTCCCCCCAATGTCTAACACAGTAGCTGATACATAGGCATTCACCAAATCTTTCTTGAATGACTGAAAAAATACTCAAATGAATACAGACCATCCCTGGGTTACCAATGAGGTAGATTCTGTAGATGTGTTCTTAAGTCGAATTTGTACATAAGTTGGAAGAGGTGCATTTACCCATTAGCCTCTGTTGGTAACTACAAGTCATATCAGTTGGATGTTTGTAGCTTGGGGACTTATTGTAATAGCTTCCATTGATAAGTGTAAGTTGTACACTTAGATGTGTGTAACTCAGGGACAGCCTGTGAATAATTGAAAGAGTATTGTTTCTACCTGTAATCAATGTAAACGTCATAGATCTCCATTTCCTCTTAAGTAAAACGTGTGCAAGTCCCTGTCTGTATCTATTTTCTCATTATTTACTTATTTTTTGTCTGCCTTTTGACAGAGGACTTTTGTGGAGACCAATTGAGATTAAGTCAAAGGGGCACATTAGTAAATATAAAGGATGGTTTTGGTGATAACGATGACGAGGATATGCCACGCATTGTTTTACTATATCGATATTTATACTCAAAGCATGCAAAAAAGTAAATAAGTTAGAAGTCCAGACAGCCCAGCAAGGATGGAAGTCTGGGAGGGTGGCTGTGATCAGAAATGGGAATGCACGAAGTCCAGGGAGACAAACCTAAGGGGATCAGTAGGTCTTAAGAATGAAGGCAGGTAAGGGGACAGTGAGTCCCTGAGTGAGGTGACCTGAGGGACAGCTCTAGGAGACAGGGAGAGGTGGGCACACTGTCCTCTCTCTGCCCTTTTTGTGCATTCCTGCTGCGTACTGGAGGGCCTGGGTTTCCAGGAGTATAATTCCAACTACAGGCAGCCTCTGAAGCTTCTTTACCCCTTAGGCAGAACCAGAGCTGCAGGAATTTCAGAAGATCCTTAAACTAAGAGTCAAAGTGTTAAGGCCAAATTGCCTTTGTTCCAATGGCTTTCATGTCCTCTAGTGTGGGAAATCCTGAAGAAAAGGTAGAAAGTCCTGTAGCAAGTTTGGATCTGGGTCAGAAGTAAAAAGAATAAGAGAAGGGAGCTGGGTAGGGGAGAGAATGAATGGGTGGGATACTGTGTGACCCAGAAAGATGAAGCTCCAGACATCTTGCTGCCTGATGTCCCAGAGCTCCCCACGGTGCTCTGCGAAAAAGCCTCGTTTCTTTATCTGCAGCACTGGCAATGTCCTGTGTGCCTATAAGGGAGAAAAAACCCTTTACTGCAGCTGTAATTACTGCATCCAGCTCCAATCGTGCTGAGACAAATAAGCTGAGGCTTGGTGGAGCAGGAGGAGGCCCTGGAGAGGCCTGGGGTGGAAGCAGTTACCAACTGCAGTGCTGTGGAGAGCAGAGAGGAGCCGGGAGACCTTGGGGGAGAGGGAGGAGAAGCAGGGGACGGATGGCTGTGGTTGTATCAGCGACTTTACTAAACATTTCTCTCAGGAAGCAAATCATCCAGAGCATCATTAAAACCAAACTATTTCTAGCACCCCAGGAGGGTTGCTCTCACCATTAAGTGATTCTGGAGTGGGGAAACTGTTGCCAGTATAAGAAAAATAATAAAGTTAAGAGGGTGGGAAAGGAAGAAAAGGAAAGACAAGGCGGAGAGGACTTCCCTGTGACTAACAGGTTTCTTATACCTCAGCCTACAAGAAAGATATGGGGGAGGAGTGTGGACCTGTGTTCCAGGTGGGAGATCAAATCCCCTCACCTCCTCACTCAACTCCAGCTCTTGTTATTGTCTGAGCCACACTCACAGCCCGCAGCTGTGAAGCCCAGATTTAAAGTGACAATCAACTTTCTGCTTAATGAGATCAGTTCCTCTCCATCCTGCTGCCCTCCAGTGGAGGTCCCTTCTCTGAGGCTGGAACATTCATTAAGACTAGAGAGCCCACTCCAATTAAAATCTTCTGAGCAACTGTCTGTTTTCTTCTCTTTTTCCCCTCCTCCCTTTGAATCTCATACAGAGGAAGGAAGCTAATTGAGCAGGATCACTACCTTTATGCTCAGGAGGGAGTAACTCCCCCCTGACTACCACCACTTGTGGAGCCATTCCTCAACCTCGGGCATGTGGGAGATGGGACCCAGCACAACTGAAGCCTTTGCAAGCCGATGCTTTTTAGAAGAAGAAAGGAAGAAAAGAGCCTTCAGAGACAGAGAAATGCATGGTGTAACATGCTAAGATCATTTGCCTATTGTCAATTCCAAACTATGTATTGAAGCAAGGCCACCCAACTTATGCTATGCCTGTCCTTGGTGAGTTTTCCAGCACAAGTCTTAGGTTTCTTTCTTTTTTTTTTTTTTTTTTGAGACAGAGCCTCAAGCTATCCCCCTGGGTAAAGTGCCATGGCATCACAGCTCATAGCAACCTCCAACTCCTGAGCTCAAGCGAGTCTCCTGCCTCGGCCTCCCAAGTAGCTGGGACCATAGGCGCCCGCCACAATGCCTGGCCATTTTTTTGGTTGCAGCCATCATTGTTGTTTGGCGGGCCCGGGCTGGAGATTCGAACCTGCCACCTTGGGTGTACGTGGCTGGCGCCTTAGCCACTTGAGCCACAGGCGCCGAGCCAAGTCTTAGGTTTCTTAAAAGGACTTGATAGGACAAGACTTGAAGAACACCTCCTAGGTAATGTTTCTCCATCATCTAGACTCCTGGGAGCCTTGCTATATTGTTAGAATGTGAGATGAATAAACCCTTAGCAGTCAGCCCACCTGGTATCCCAGCATACAATTTTTAGGAAATAATAGTGACGGTGGGGAAAATAAAGAACTCTTTGGAGATAAGACATCTCCTGTGACCGTAGTAATACAGATAAAACTTGAAGTGCTTTCCCCAAATAGCCTTTACTCTATACTTCAGAATTTCCCTTTATGTTACAGACAGTGCTTCCTAGATCTGGGAAATGGTCTAGACACATCCCCACGGTCTTCCTTGTCCTTTTTCTCTAGCATGCTGTAAGATAGACGTGGCATGGATACCTGTGTGTACATTCATTCAATAGATATTTTCAGAACACTTCTGAATCACAAGGCATGGTGCTTGGTGCTAGAGAGCATCACAGCTGTGTCAGCTGCCTGCACCCTACCTGCTCTCAGATACCCTAGGGATAGAAAAGGGGTGGGATTTCCTCTGGCCACACTATCCCAAGGAAATGGTAATGAGTTAATTGATTAAGACAAACTAATTGTTTGCTTTCCAGGAGGTTCACCCAGAGCAACAAGAGTTCCATGAGGACAGGGGTTGGGTTTAAGTCAATCAATGCTTTATCCTCACTGCCTTGCTCATGGTAGGAATTAACACATCCTGCCATCTCTCCAATGAACATTGCACATTTGGTTGGTGATGACCCCTTGGTGTTAATTACTCTGGAACTCAGAACCAGAGTTGATGCAACAGTCTCTAGGACACCCCCAATACCCAGCAGTATATCCAGAGCTTCTAAATCAAGCCACAAGGTCTTGAAAAGTTCATTAATGAACCCAGGCAGCCCCTTCCCTTTCTCTTTTACATACGGAAGAAGTCTTTCCCAAGCTCGTTCAGCCCCAAACACCCTTGGTGCTTACAGATCTCTCCCCTTCCACCTGACTCTAAATTTAGAGCAGGGATGACGTTGCACTTGGCTCGGTTACATCCTGCCCTCGATATGGCATAGCTACATTGGCTGTAAGTGACAGAAAACTCATCTAAAATAGTTTAAGCAAGAAAACATGATTTATAGGAATTTTACTCTAGGGAGGTAGGGGTTGTTACAGAGAAATATAAATGACTGTGAAAAGAGGGAACAGCAAAGATGGCAGATACACAGAGCTGGCCCCAAAGGTCTTGGAATTTAAATCTGCTATCAAGGGTGCTTCTCCAGGAGGAGAAGAGGAAGCAAATCTTTTGGAGGTTCCTTCAAACTCTGGCCAGATGAAGGAGCTCAGTGTCTAAATTAAAGTGCATTATCTCCAGAGGTAGCTGCGGCATGTTAGTGTGGAACCAGGCTGCTTATTATTTTCTACTGAAGCCCACAATTTTTGTTCAGCAGCAAGAGTCACTGTGGACCCACTGCTGGGGCCAATTAGATCTTCAGTACTTGTGAAGCTGGTCTCAATTTTATCAGCGTCCGACTGATTTCAATAGCATAATTTGATATAGCAATTGCATAGAGGAGGCTTTACAACAGTCGGCGAGCAGCCTTGGGTGCCTTTCTGATTCTGATTTTACTTTTGAGTTAGCTGGGCTTTTCACTTGCTATGATACATGTTAATATCCATTCTTATATTATAATCTAAAAAGTATATGGAACAGATACTATCAAATTCCATTCTCCTTTCCTTCGTAAGGGAAGCATATTATTACTAATTCATTTCTGGTTTATAGGTAGGGACATAGAGAGAGAGGTTTAGTCAGTGGCCAGATTTACATAGAGCATGAATAGATCAGAAGAGAGATGTTCCTAGTTAAATCCAGACACATGAGCATCTTATTTTTAAGCTCTTTTCCTTGAAACTTTCTTTGGATTTCCTAGGGTTCTCAGAATACAAATCAAACCCCCTAAAGGGTTCTGTGTGTGATCTGGTCTCTCATTACCCCGTTTCAGACCACTGTTTCTCCTGTTCCTATGGATTCAAAACACAGCTCTTTAGTTTCTGGACAGCCAGTTCCCCTTTACCTCATCACAGGTGGGTGTGTTGTTCCCTACCTGGAAGGTTCTCACCCCACCCAGCCTCTTCATACGCCATCATCCCATTCCCTCTCTCCCTGTCCTCTATTCATCCTCAGATGTCAGCTCAAATGTCACTGGCTCCAAGCAAACTTACCCTAGACTGGATCACAACTCCCTGTTGCCCATCCTCACAGCACTTACCATACTTCAAGATGACATGTTCCTGATTAACTAATTAATAACTACCTCCTAGTCTAATGACTAGACCATAGGAACAATTTCTTATCTTACACGGCATTGTTGCTAAAGGGAAAGCAAATATTCTTAATGCATCAGATGAATGAATTGAGTGTCTGGATGCCTAAGAGATAAAGAGAAGGCTGGGTGGATGGGTAGACTGCGGTCCACTAGACATTGCAAGAATAGTAGACACAGGTGCCCTCTACTCAGTACCCAGCTCCCGCAATGGTGGAATCTTAAATAAAGATACACATATATCGTTTCATGTATATAGTATTATACGATACAAAATTATGTGTAACTACACTATGGAGTTTACGTTGATTTCCCCGGTATCTGCATGTACTTGTTTCTTAGGCAGCAGGCTGCATTTTCAACTCCAATTTTAAATTTTGAGTTAGTTGGGTTTTTCCCTTGGTACAATACAGGTTAATATCTATTCTTATATTTATTCTCTATGTAGCTCAGTGAAGGAGCTCAGCACCACTTCAAAACAAGCTTAACTTTCATCTGTGCCGTTTCTGACATGCACAGTTGCCCTACTCAGTGTGAGTGTGAGGAGCCTTAAATGTAAGTAGTGAGTATGGTCAGGGATCAGGAACCACAGGTCAAGACATCCTGATTGTTTGCTCTGAGATGTATTATTTGACCTGGGCCTGTAGAAAGGGAACTGTAGGGAATGACGATTTATCTCTTAGTCATGGTTTTCCTCCTTGGAAAGGGAGGGAGGAAGTAATTACCGAGGCATCATGAACCTGTACCTCTGAGTCTTCCAGGGTTAGGTTCCCACTCTGGAGCCCAAGGCAGGGCCACCAGCTGGACAGTGATAGGGTCTGATATTATCCCTCTGCCAAGAGAGCTTCCTCTGCCCTCCCCTGACTTGCACAAAAGAACTTCAGCCTCCCAAGGAAGAGATTATCAGGAATTTATGACTCAATCAACCCACCCAAAAGGAGCATAAATGGGATTAGTTTTAATATTGTTAAGTTGCAAAAATACAGGCATATGTGCATGGCAAAGCAAAATGTACGCAAGCAAAGGGGGAAAACATATGGGTACCCATATGGCGAAAAGCGCATTGCTAGACCTTCACACACTTCTCATTTACAACAAGAACCAAAGTTAGTGAACATAAATTTGCTTTGCAAAAATGTGAGAGGAACAGCTTGTTTGCCCATAACTGTTCCACTGAGCGAGATATGTATAACCTTGATTTCTCATCTCAGACACCTCTTTCTCACACTCTAGGGATTAATTAGGCTCTAAACACGACTTTGGATTCGAAACAAGGCTCCTGGCTGCCTGGAGGAGAGACAAAGAAGCAGTGGCAAGACTGGATGAAGCAGCAGGTCAACTAATAGGTAGTTCCCGTTCATGGCTAGGAACTTTTACCTGGGACGTCTTAGGAGAGAAATGAGGTTGGTGGGTCTCAGCAGGTTTATTTTAATTGAAGCAGAGGAACAACAGGGACCTATAGCAGACAATGGCAGGGATGTGGTTTTCACTGGGAAGCTATGCTTTTGTTAGAATGCTACTGGGTGGAAGTTAAAAAAGTGCCTAGACACAGAAAGGTAGGTGCGGAGTTAGGAAAGGAAATGCAAGAGTATGGGTGATGCTCAAAGCCAGTGAGCACCCTTGGGTGCCCCAGATAATAAGTAGAATTTGAGAAAATATAACATGTACTTGCTCCAACCTCAAGCTATGGGAGCCATCTTCGTACAGAATAAAGAGGTCCAGGCTTAAAAATCAGGAACGAGGTTCCTTTCATAAATCTACCACTTTACTTAGCTATGATTCATTTGTCATAGCTTCCCATCCGTTTCCGTGCCTGTGACTCTTCTTTCTGTGACCCATTTTAGAGAGCTGCTATAAACTCAGTGAGATGATTCACGTGAAAATATTTTATAAACAACAAATTCCTATACAAGTAGATAGAAATATCTTATTAGTGGAATACTAGAGGGCCATTTTCCTTTTCCTTTTTATTTTTTAATTTTTTGACTTTGAAATAATTGCTGATTCACTACAAGTCACAAAATGGTGAATACAGGTATTGTAAACTCAGTACCCATCTACCCCAATGGTGATATCTTATATAACTTATATATAAGATATATATATATAAGTTATATATATATAAGTTATATATAAGATATATAACTATAAAGATATCTATGAATATGAATATATTACCTGCAAAGTTGTGTATAACTATACTCTGGAGTTGACCTTGACTTCCCCAATGTACTTATTCCTCATGTCTTTGTGTGTAGTCCCACGACATTGCATCACACATGCAGATTCCCATCACCCTGCAGCAATCAGGGCACAGTACTGCTCTACCCCCACAAAGCAACTCCTTCCTATTGGCCTTTTATTTTCCTCTTTTCACTCCTGGTGACCACTGGTCTGTTGTGCATCTTTACAATTTTGCCATCTCAACCATGTTATAAAGATTGGAATTATATGGTGTGCAACTTTTTGAGATTAACTCTTTTTACTGGACACGATCCCCTTCAGGTCCCTCCATGTTGCTGAATGTGTCCATAGTTGGTTCCTTTGTGTTGTTGTGTGGTATTCCATGGTTTGGGTCCATGATTTAACTATTCCCCCAGAAAAGGACATCTGGGTTGTTTCCAAGTTTGACTATCACAAGTAAAACAGCTAAATCATGCCCAATTTATAGTCAGACCCAAGAAACGCTGACTCACTAAATGAATGACCCTGGACTGTCAAGGCAAAAGAGACAAAGACAGACATTGTAAAACACATAAAGTGAGCAGAAAGGGGCGTGGTACACAGGAAACACTTGTCCTAATACTGCCATGACCAGTTCCCAGGCTCACTGGAAGCTACAGGGATTTGGACAATGCACTTGAATCACAGCATGGCACAAGTGTAGTTTAGAAAGAACTGTTGTGCACCTACGTTCAGTGCCATGAAATGCTTTCCATTCATTTTCTCTTTTGATCCCTGAAATACTCTGATACGCATAAGTGGGCATCATCAATAGTCCCATTTGACAGTTCAAGGAATTGAGGGCTGAAGAGATCAGAGTGATGTTTCTAACATCACTCAGCTTCCTTGTAGCTCAGCCCAGATCTTAAGTTCAGGTCTCTAAGACTCTGAGTCCACATTCTGCTGATGAGCTAAGATGACCATCCCAAAAGAGATGGCACCTCCACCCAAGTGCAGGTTAATGCTTCTTTTATATGGAGAATTAAAGACTTAGCAATTTCTTCTAAGACCTTCTCCTCAGGAATTTTTAGTTTGAAAACTAAAGACTGTGGCAGAAACAGTCATGGATCAGTACATTTCTTAACCTCAACAACTACCACACTGAATAGAAGACAAAACTGCCCAGCAGAGTCAGAACCATGGGTGACAATATTAGTGGTATCAGTCCTTCACTCACATGGAATTCACTCACTAGCAACTTCACATATCTAGAACAAAGTTAAACATCATTTCCCCCAGACACATATCGTCAGTACCACTTACCATATTCGTAAAAACTGATGTGCTTATCCCTGAGAAAGTTCCCTCCTTATCACTAGTCCTTATTCAGGAATGAGCTATTTTGTTTTATATAAATTCTTATTCATGATAAATTAGGAGCAGATCATCAGAAGCAATGTGGCTGTGAACAGGCAAGTGTACTGACTTTAGGAAGATTTGACAATTAATAGTCTTTTTGGAGGGAGTCTAGAAAAAGAGGAATTATTTTAAAAAATCAAAACACAAGAGTTTAAACAGAATGATGGTATATAAGAGCTATATTCCTAGTTCTCTCAGCCCCCAAATGCTGAGATACAAACAACTGGTACATGTGACGCTGATGTTATATTATAAAAATGAGGCTAATTGGCATTCAGTAGACTCAAGGAAATAGAGAACATAATATATTTTTAAAAAAATTCCATTGAAAAGGACTCACATCAATGCATTACAGAGTCAGCGTTGGTTACCTGGAAAATTTACTTCTATGAATTAACTCATTCACTTGTTCCCCAAGGTATTACTCTAAGTGAGTAGACCACACAGGCAACTCACTCACATGTGAATAGCTGTCATCTTAAAATCTCAGTGGAGGGGAGACAGAAAAGACGGCTTTATCATTTTCCCCAAACACCTGACCTTTCCAAATATGTCTTCTGAAACAGGGCCAGATGTGTCAGGCAGATTACTGCGGCATCATAAGAGAGAAAGACAGCCCTTCTTAGAAGACAACAGTCTGTGGGGTCTTCTGCCACTCCCATCTATGCAACTGTGTTTTCACATTGCCTACGTGCCTAGCAGAGACCCTCAATTTCTGTTGACCCAGCTCTCCTTCCTCTGTCCTTTAAGATTGGGAAAGAAAATAACCCTTGAAACCCAGCTGGCTCCCAATGTTTTCTAAATACATTGGATACTTGCCAATCCACTCTGTTTGTTGTGGGACCCAAGTCTTTCCTGGGGAAGTCTCTGCAATAGCAGCCTGTGAGTCCACCACCATCCCAGTTCCTGAGCTGTAGGTGAGCTGATACAGATTTCTATGTGTGTGACTGCTATTAAACACGCTCCATATTCTCTAGAAAACTCATGTAAATATGTGTTTTAAATAATCCAGAATTTGCTATTGAAAAAATTAAGTATAGCTTTTTAATCTAAAGATAAAGAACAAAGACACAGTCAAATGCTCAGCAGTTTGCACATCAACTGCAAAGCCTCAAATGTACATGTACAAAGCACTTTTTTTCAAGGTGTTCCCAGCACTTAATCACAATCCTGTGAAATTTCCAGCTTTCCTCAAAAGTGAGGCACATGTGCCCTGGGAATGCCTAGCTTCAGGGAATCCTCACATACTTTCAATGTTGCAAGGGAAATCAGGGATCAGGAGGTCTCCAGCTGCACAGCCAGTCTGAAAATCAGAAAAGGGGAAAGGCCTTTTCAATTCTCATCTGAGAATTTGGTGCTTCTTCAGAATTTCCTCCCTACTTCTGTAGGAAGGACTTGTTTTGGATTTGTCTGTTTTTCAGAAGAAATGAACCTGAAAAACAAATTTGCTTCAAAGAGACCACCAGAAAGACACTGAGTATTTACACCACAGACATTGGCATAGGCTCTCACACTGCCTTCCATCCTCAACCAATTTGAAATATTTCCCAGTGTTCCACAACCTGAAACCCTTTATTTTTAAGCCATCTATCATTTCAGGTAGAAGTTGGATTTCTATATTTTGGCCTGTATTTTTTTTTCATTATCTATCTACTTTTTATATTTCAAAAATTTGTCATAGCTTCTGATCCATCAAAGCTCACCATTGTTATCATCTAGTTTGATCATGAATTAATTGTTTTTATTTCTTTTCTATAATTTCTAGGAGTGATAGCATATACTCAGACCATAACTTTGGCTAGTATTCTTAGGCTTTAGTAATCTGCTCATTAAAATATTTTTTCCTAGGCCAGGCATGATGGTTCACTCCTATAATCCTAGCACTGAGGAGACTGAGGGAAGACGACTGCATGAGGCCAGGAATTTGAGACTAGCCTGAGCAACATAGCGAGACTCTGTTTCTACAAAAAAAAATATTAAGCCAGGCATGGTGATGCACACCTGTAGTCTCAGCTACTCCAGAGGCTGAGGCAGGAAGATCACTTGAGCCCAGGAGTTTCAGGTTACTGTGAGCTATAATGATGCCACTATACCTTAACCTGGACAACAGAGCAAGACCCTGCCTAAATGAAAGCTTATTTATTCATTCCTGTTATATAGATCCCCAAGTTTAAGTCACATACTTCTTTTTTTTTTTTTTTCCAGACAGAGCCTCAAGCTGTCCCTCTGGGTAGAGTGCTGTGGCATCACAGCTCACAGCAACCTCCAACTCCTGGGCTCCAGTGAGTCTCCTGCGTCAGCCTCCCAAGTAGCTGGGACCACAGGTGCCTGCCACAACACCCAACTACTTTTTGGTTGCAGCCGTCATTGTTGTTTGGCAGGCCTGGGCTGGATTCGAACCCGCCACCTTAGGTGTATGTGGCTGGCGCCTTAGCCACTTGAGCCACAGGTGCTGAGCCTAAGTCATATATTTCAAATGTTATATTAGCATTTTGTGAACACAGCTGTCTAGTGGGCTAAATCCTTCAATGTAATTCTATTGGAATTTCAAAAAAAAATGTCATTACAACCTTTATTTCTTATTCTTCCGTGTTGAACTAACCAAATTTTTCTAAAAATGCTATTTGATGTTCAAGTTTTATTGGTTGCTCTTCTAAACCTTTAAAGCAACTCCCTAACTGAGAATGACAGGAGCACCCTTTTAAAAATAAATATTGGTAGCCACTCCATAGACGTAAATTTTAAACTTGCAAACACTCCAGGTTCCAGAGTTTTTTGAACTTGGAAAACAATTCTTCAAGTTTAAATGTTTAAATGTCATTGAGACAGGGAAGGGGAAAGATAATGGTGGAAATGAAAGACAGCAAAGTTAAGGCCAAGGTTATGAGAACACAAAGGTAAATTCAAAGCAGAACACAGCCAGCGAGATTTAAAGAGCAGAGGGATCATTTAAATTTAGGATTTTCCAGTGAAGCTGAATTGCAACTATTACATTCTATAAAAGGTTGGGAATATGAATGAGTCTCTGTTATTTTAAAAGGGAAATCTTACCAGTGTACCATTATAAAGAATTGCTTCAAAACATTTATATAAAGTCAGAATGCCTTTTGAAAGATTTCTAAGCTTAGAGAACTATGCATTTAGGATCAAATAACTATATTCTTGGATTTCAAGCATTTATAAAGACATCTGACTTTCCCAAATACATAGAAACTGACCTCATGGTTAGACATGTTTTTGTATATAATGTACATCCAAAATTGTCCCTGACTCTAGGCAAAATTACCATGGAGCCCATTTCTTTGGGAACATACACTATCGCTGTGTTTATATTAATATTGACCTTCGTGATGTCCCTCATGTACATTTTAATATTCTTGTTAATATTACTTTATGACACTGGCATTTTGAATTTCAATATCTGAGATCTTTATACAAAGAATGTTAGGCAGATTTATTAGTATTATCTTTCCTCATAACAAGGCAGGGACAGAAACACATATTCTCAGTCTACAAAGAAGTAAATGGCAAAAACTTACCATGATGCAACTGGTAAAATCCAGTCTCACATTTGGTAAGCACTATGACACAATTTATGTTCCAAATTAGGGGAAAA
Organism: Galagoides demidoff; assembly: GCA_963574575.1. Classification (NCBI taxonomy): domain Eukaryota; kingdom Metazoa; phylum Chordata; class Mammalia; order Primates; family Galagidae; genus Galagoides; species Galagoides demidoff. Next base: position 21,701 of record CAUYQV010089349.1, read on the forward strand.
AAATTCAGCTCTTTATTTCCTACATCTCTCTATATTTATATGCCCAAAGTTACTGTGATTTCATGTGCCTATGACAAAATGCACTTACTCCAAGTTCACAATTGAAGGTGACTAATTTCAACAATAGAGTGACTTCCAGCCCACTCAAGATATAGATCTTTTCCATAATTCCCCCAGAATTTCTTATCCCCGTTTATAGTCAATCTTCCCCTTAATTGCTACCCTAGATAATCATAAACTTGATTTTCATCATTATATTAATGTTGCCTATTTCATATAAACAAATTCCTAAAGTCTCTCTATATATTTATGGTTAGTTTTTTTTTCTTCAACATGATATTTTGGGCATTGAGTTACATGCAACAATGATTTTGTCTTAGTAACTGCTGAGTAGCAGTCTCTTGTTAGAATACACCAGAATCTATTTGCCTATTGGTGGTTATCTGGGTTATTTATGAGACTTTTATAGAATGAAACTTTTAAGAACCCTTGTGCACAACATATACTTGTGAACGTACACTTTCATTTATCTTGAGTAAACACCTAGGAGTATAATTTCTGGGTTATATGCTAAGTGTGTATATAACTTTATAACAGAACACCAAATTGTTTCCCACTATAAGTAGGGCTTATACTACTGATGGTTGCAGAGTTGATGTATAAGCTTCAGTTGATGGAAGTACTCACCAACACTTGATATTATCAATCTTTTTAATTTTTGTCCTTCCAGGGACTGTGTAGGGGTATCTAATTATGGTTTAATTTTAATTTCTATGATAAATATGTGGAGTATCTGTTCTGTGCTTATTTGCTAGTCATGCATTGTATCTTGTTTGGGGATTGCTTATTCACATCTTTTGTTCATCTTGAGGTGGGTTGTTAGAACTGTGTTGTAAGGATTCTTCATAGTCACTACGTCTGTCAGATACATGTACGACAGATATTTTTTCCAAGTCTTCAACTTGACTTTTCATTTGTTCTTAATTAATTTTAATGTTGATGAAGCCCACTATCAGAGGAATTTCTCCCCACAAAAATAATACCTGGAATTTGTAATTCCCAAGTACCTCAGAATGTGATCTTATTTAAAAATAGAGTCTTTCTAGAGGTAATCAAGTTAAAATACGGTCACGAGGATGGGCTCTGACACAATACGGCATACTTCATTACATAAAAGGACACAGATATCCACAGAGAAAAGGCCATGTGAAAATAAAGGCAGAGAACAGGGTGATGTATCTGCAAGTCAAGCAATGCCATCTAATGATACCAGAGGACCACCACATCCAAGAGAAAGGCATGGAACAGATTCTCCTTTAAGCTCCCAAGAGTAATCAACTATGAGCATGCCTTCATTTTGGACATTTAGGTTCCAGAAAAATTAACTGATATAATTAAAGGGCACACAGATTTTGATATTTTGGTCCTAATACAAAAACAAATTTGTCATTTTTTTGTTGTTGTTGTTATAGTTAGGACTTTATTTGCCATTGTCTTTTTCCTAAAATTTGCCTTTACACTTTTTAAAAAAATTAAATCGTAGCTGTGTACATTAATACAATCATGGGGTACAATGTGCTGATTTTATATACAATTTGAAATATTTTCATCAAACTGGTTAACATAGCCTTCATGGCATTTTCTTAGTTGTTGTGTTAAGACATCTATATTCTATACCTAGTAAATTTCACATGTACCCATGTAAGATGCACCATAGGTGTGGTCCCACCAATTACCCTCCCGCCACTCATCCTCCCCCCTCCCCTCCCTCTCCCTTTTCCCCTTCTTCTTGGGGTATAATTGGGTTATAGCTTTCATTGGTTTCATAGTAGTGCTGAGTACATTGGATACTTTTGCTACACTTTCTTTTAAATCAATCCCCTTTTTATATGACACATAGACACACTCCACACATTTTCCCATTCACTGGGTTTCATGTTTGGATTTTCTAATGCCCAAGCAAATAGTCATTTCTTATATAATTTCTAGAATTAATCATAGTTTCTAATAGCCGTTCAAATACATCAAGTGGCTCTGTACCCATTTCTCCAAGTTCAACTTGGAGCCAGTTTATTTCCAAGGGGATAGGGCTCATTGTCCTTTTGGTTTCCTTCTTCTTAAGCGGAGGTATTTTAAGTGATATTTTCATATCAATTACAGAATGCCCAGCACAGACACGCCCAAATGCACTTAACCATTCCTATCATCCTTCTTCCACTCAAGGAGAACTACTCACACACAGTCAAACTGATGTGGCTCTGGATAAATGTCTTAAAAGCACCGAACCAAGGATATCCTTTTTCTCCTGGGTGCACAGTTGCACCAAAGACCATTCTGGCATCCTCACACTCTGCTTCAAGAAAAGACAAGCCACCAACCGATCCCCCATCTCCACCTAGAGAAATTAACGTCTTCATTGGAAGTTACTCTTACACACCCTTGTTCTTCCTTGTTTGGAAAATCAAAGCCTTCTTAGGCCACACACAAAAAGAAAAATCTAAGAAAATTATTCAGTAAATATCCTCTTTTGCAATCTCTTAGTAGCAAATGCATTTTATATCACAGTGTTATAAACACAAGGTCATTTTCTGGTTCCCACAGTCCTGCTGTGCACAAGGAGCAAGACTTTGCCACATGAACTCTGAAAACTCCTTCCGGTCAATACCTTACCTTTGACTGACAGGTGTCTCCATGTCACAGTTGGCTCTGGTCTGCCAATAGCAAGACACAGCAGGGTCACACTGCTTCCCTCATTCACTGTGATGTCTGATGAGATGTTCATGATCTGGGGAGGAACTACAAGGAAACAGAAGAAATACCTGAGAATAATTTTTTGTACTTAAGAGATGTTAGCCAATAACTATCTGTATAGCACATTTTTATTATAAATATTGTGATCAAAAATAAACTTTGAGTGGCTTGGTTTGCTGAAGATATGGCTTTGAACACTCTGACAGCACAGCCATGGTTGAAGGAGCTCTGTGTTATGTTCCACTGAGTGGGGGCAGGTGCATGTCAGGTGGGGTAGAGGGACAGAGGAACCCAAGTCGGGGGCACTACTTCTTGTTGATTTCAAGGCAAATTCAAAGGGAAAATACATACAAAGTCTCCCAAGAGTTCTCGTCTATCTACACACTTAATATTCTTAGTGAAATTGGTGGCTTATGTCTTAAGTGAGAATAGGGACTACACAGGGGGTCTTTCCCAATATCTCACTCAAACAGCCACCCACACTGAATTAGATACTATTTCCCAAGCATTCCAGACTCTTAAATTCTTTAACCTATAACAGTGTGTTTCATCCTGGAATTCTTCTCTTTATCACTTCTTAACTTGAAAATCTCTACTCCTTTCCACAAAAACATCTTTAAGGCTAACTGGAATTTTCTCTGGCTCCCTTGACCACAGTTAGCTGCCTTTTTCCCTAAGCAGCAATGCACTGGTGTCCCTCCTCCTGCTAAATGCATCATCTAGGGGCATCATATCCCAGTGGTTAAGAGTGGGGCAGTGGACCCAAGTAGACTAAGGTTTAAAACTTTGTTGAACCTCCCCCCACTGCTGTCTGATCTCTAGTAAAAGAAGCTGCCTGTGCCCTTTTAAGCTTTAGTTACCTCGTTTGTACAGGAAATTAATAGCTAAACTCATTGCGTTGTGAGGTTTAAATGAAATAATGGCCTAAGAGAGTACCAGATATAAAGTAAGTTCTCAATAAATGTTAGTTAATATGACGGCAGTGACGATGATGATGAAGTATATTGCTTGATAATAACTAAACCAATATCATTCACAACAGTTTTTTTCTGTCCAAGTATCTTTGTTTGCTTATTTATATTTTAGAAACAGGGCCTTGCTGTGTTCCTAGGCTGGAATGCAGCGGTATGATTATAATTCACTAGCAGTGATCCTCTTGCCTTGGTTTCCCCAGCAGCTCGGACTATAGGCACGTGACATCATGCTGGACTATTTTTTTTTTTTAATTTTGTGTAGAGAGAGGGTTTTGCTATGTCACTCAGGCTGATCTTGAACTCCTGGCCTCAAGCAATCCTCCTGCCTCAGCCTCCCAAAGTGCTGGAATGGCAGTTCTGAGCCCCTGTGCCGGCCTCATGTTTCTTGCAGTTTTTGGCCAGGGCTGGGTTTGAACCCACCACCTCCGGTATATGGGGCTGGTGCTCTTCTCCTTGAGCCACAGGGGCCGCCATAACCTTTTTTTTTTTTTTTTCGGTTTTTGGCTGGGGCTGGGTTTAAACCCACCACCTCCAGCATATGGGGCTGGCGCCCTACTCCTTGAGCCACCGGCCAGCCTCATGTTTCTTTAGCCATGTAAAACCTAACCCTGTTGTCCTCAGTCCTACTGTCTACCTGCGTCCACCTCTAGGCCTGGACTCTCAATCCAACTCAAACTTTAGGGTTGGAAGATACCTAGATTCCTTCTCAACTCTTACTTTTCATTGCCACTGAACTGATTAATTTCTCACCAATTTTCACAGAGACAAATGGAACAGCCTCCTACCTAGACCTTCCCCCCGATCTCTTTCCATTTGGGGTCCCTCTAGTCTATGCACTACATGTGGCCAGATTAATCTTCCCAGGCAACCATCTGAACACACTGCTCCCCTCTTTGCTCCTTTAAACGTGGCCTGCTAGGACTAATGTACCAACTTGTCTGCATGACCTAAGCCCTTTGCAGTGACAACCTCACTGACAAGCCTCATCTGCAGACCCTGTCCTCCCTGACCCAGCACATGCCAGACACTGGACCCCTGTCCTCCCTGGATTGTGTGAAGGCATAAGTACTCCCACAGCTTGCTTCTCTACACCTTCCCTGACATTCCTACCCGACTCATCTTTTAAGGGGTGCTTAAACAATGCCATCTTCCCTTTGTAGTTTTCCATAACCTCTCTCTAAATCCCAAGAGCAGATTCGCCCACTGCTTGCTGCATTTGGTCCAGACCTGCCTTGGGAATGTTCAGGCTACATTACCATGATTGTTTTCTGCCTGTTTCCCTACCAAGATGGAGGAGTTTGAATCCTGTACACTTCTATTCATCTGGGCTGGGTATAGAGGCTGCCAAGGGTACAAGCTTAATGCCTCTAAGATCCAAAGAACATACTGTATAGAAATCCAAAAACAAAGGGAGGTAGAGCTTTGAATGGATGATTTTTGATACCTAAACCTTTCTTCCCTATATTCTTTCAGATCCTCAAATTAAAGGCAGGATAACATAAAGAGAGGCGATTCCAAGCCTACAGTCATGCTGATTTATTTGTACTGCCAGTTTAATTATGAATTATTAATTACCAAACAGGTAGAGTGCGAATAGATTCCAACCCCCCCCGAGTCAGTGGCAGAGGAGAATTATGGCTGATGCTCAATTCAGACGACTTTGCAGCCCGGAGTTTTATGCTGCTGAGACCTTACAGGTAAGTCTTTTCAAGGAGAAGCCATAAGTAACGAGTAGAGCATTTGAGCTCTTAAGGGAATCCACATTAGCAAATAAATAAAAATTGCCTCGCTTATAAATCTGCCATATTTTGCATTATTTCTGCATTAGGATTTGGCCTGAAATTTCAGTCCCCATATTTTACTCAGATACACACTGGGGGGAAAAAAATAGTGTACATTCTAACTACACTGCATTCTCTTGAGAAAACCATTCTACCAGGTTTTTTTTTCCCTATATTTTCTAGCTTGTTAAAAAATAGTTCTGGGCTTAGAAATGTCAATACTTTTTCCACCTCTGTAAAGCAACAACTTCACTGCAACTTCCAAAATATTCTCAAAATAATGTCTACTTTAGCTGGACGTGGTAGGCTATATGAAGTTCTCTTTCTCTAGACCCTTGAGTCTCCCAGCCCCAGGAAGATGGCTAGGTTAGGGGAAGATGATAGAGTACAGGGCTGGGATGGAACTGTCAGCCCAGCCCCCAAACTCGGAGTCATTATTTCCACATTATTCCATTTGATAGTTTGAGGGACAGTGGATTAAGAGATGTTTGTAAAATTGCATGAATATTAGCACGGACTCCTCTTTGCTCGAGTGCTCAGTCTAATCAGGAAACAGCCTCCTGAACTGAGGTCACACAGGCTAACCCAGACATTCCCACCCACCGTGGACAGCACTGTCCGTCATCCTCTGCAATTCATCACGTTCTCTGCCATTTTCTCAAAAGAGGCAAGACAGGGACAGTTTCAAGCGTGTGGGTAGCCAAAAAAAAAGGAGGCGTAGTGGAGGGATTGGCAGAAAGGAAAGTTTTTTCTCTTCTCAATTACGATACCCTTAGAAACTAACAATAATATGCAACCTAATTGTTTTCAAATTGCGTGCTTATCTCATGCACTTCTTACAAATTATGAGATAAATAGAACACATGTTCTCATTATTAAAATTGAAGAAACTGAGGCATAGGGAACTTCTCAAACCATCCCTATACCAGGTGTTCATTAGCCCAAACACTTTGTTGAGATTTTGAGCTTTCTGTGTTACATTGGTTCCAAGATGGAACTTACATTCAAAAGTAACATGAGTTTTTGACTTATACATGGTTTCACAAAAATTGCTCTAAAAATAATGTGAAAGATATTTACAAGATAAAACATGCTTTTGAAAGAATGAGGATATACCTTTAGAGTAAAAATAAAACAAGAAGCGTCAAAGTGAAAATGTCAGAGAGAGATATCAACTGTCAAACTAGGACTTAAGGAAACTGGACCTTTCATTATAACCTAGATACAACTCATGCCAGATACATAGAGGCTAGGTGGAGAGATAATGGATAGAGAGGTGGATAGGTAGAGATAGATAGAAATATAGATAAAGAGGTAGGTGATAGGTAGAAATACAGGGATAGATATAAATAAATTATTATCTGTCTCTCTGCATGTGTCTGTGTGGAAAGATACTATTTTACCAGATTGTCATTAATCTCTTAAGGAAGGGATATGTTTTCACAGGTGTCTTTGCACTCTGGGTGACCATGATGTTTATTCATTGTCTCTGGTTCTGTTCCTTCAGTCTGGCCAGCTGCTCTGAAGCCCCCACCTGTGTCCTGCAGCCGTCCCTGCCTGTCCAGGCTCACTGCCCTTGACTCAGATGAGGAGCTTGTGTTTCACTGCATGGGCTCTTACAAAAGCCTCTTTATTTCCCTCCGCACTACCACCTTATAGTCAAACCCAAAAAGCCTACTACGATTACTATTTAAATCCATTGCTCCTCCCTAAAACCTCCAACTTCTGCCCCTTGCTAAGAACTCAAAGTCCAAACTTAGCGGGATTTACAAAATCTTTTGCAGTCTGGCCCAAACCTAATATACTAGCCCTTCTCTAACGTATCTCTCCGGAGCTTCATCATTCAACTCTATGCCTTCAATCACCTTTACACACACAATTCCCTCTGCTTGGAAAACCCATTCCCACTCCTGAGAATATGAACCACTCATCCTTTAGTGCTCAACTGAAATGGGAGCTCCTTCATGACGCCTCGGTTGCTCTCTCTTCCCCTTCTAAGACAGTTTTTCTTTATGCCTTTATCATAGGACTTATCTTTGCAACTACCCTGTGCCACGGAAGGGGCAACCATGCTATAGTTATCTTTGTACTGCTATTATACAACACCATGCCTGGCATGGAGTAACATCCTCTTTATTGATGTGTGAGTGCACAGCTTTTAAAATTGTGTATGGGAGAAAGTGCCCAGTGGTTCCCATCCTGGAGCTTTGACATTTGCCCTATCCTCTCTCTGAAATTCTCGCTATCCTATTCTTCACTTACAGAATTTTCCCATCTGGGCTCAGTTTTACTGTTACTTCCTCAGAGAAGTGTTTAAGTAATCTGATCCCCCAGCCCCGTTGTCTAAATCGGGTCCTCTCCTTACAATCTCTCCTCAACCCTTACATGTTCCTCTGTAATATGTACATGGTTTTGTGCTTTTATATTCATGTATATAATTGTTTAACATGGCTATGGCCCACTCAACTATGGACTTTATAAACCATTCTACTCCCAGTACTTAGAACAATGTCTGCCCATATAATAGGTTCTCCATAAAAATATGCTGAATATATAGATGACTCCTATGTGTACTGTGTCATAAAGATCATTGTGAAGGGAAAAACTTGCATTGCAAAAAGCTTTATTTTTTATTAAATCATAAACACATAGATCATGCATTTATGG
>CAUYQV010089351.1:0-17760 GCA_963574575.1 Galagoides demidoff
AAAACATTGTCCTTTTTTTTGACACCTTTTTGTTCATCATAACCTGAATACAATACAATTAGCCATTTTTTTTAAAAAAAATATAAAAAAATTTCCTGCATCTCAGCAATTCTAACCATATTTATTTCAACCCTCCCCCCCCCCCCCAGTATAACATGTTTTCTCCTCTTCCTTGGATTACCTGACTGGTCTCAGGCTTGGGCTTCACAGCTGGCTCTCAGCATGGCAGCCAGAGGATGCTGTAAAGATGCAAATGGGATTGTGTCACTCTTCTGCTAAGATCACGCGGTGGCTTCCCACCTTGCTCAGAGTAGATCAGAATCCTAACAGAAGCCCTCCGTGGTCTCCCACACAGCCACCCCCCACTTATACCTTTGTGGCCTGGCCTCCCTCTGCTCTTCCCGGTGCTCACTGGCCTGATCCTAAGCTTGCCAGGCGTGCTCCTGCCTCTGGCCTCTGCATCCTCAGCCTTGTCTATTCTCTTCTCTCTTAAGGTCTTTATTTAAATGTCACCTTCTCAGTCAAGTTTTCCCTGGCAACCTTCCTTTATTTTTTTCCTAGCAAAAATTCTCACCACTTAACACACTATTAGGGGGTACACATGTTTTCTTTATATGCTTTGTTTTTTATAGATTGAGTCAAAATTATGAGTGTTCCCTTCCCCCAGATAGTGTGCGCTGTGCCCAATAGCTGTGAATATATCATCCCGCCTTCCCTTGTTATCCCATTTATTGTTTGTTTTCCCCAATAGAATGTACAGGGTATGAGAGCAGAATTTCATCATTTCGGTTTACTCCGACTTCCTCAGCACCTGGAGCACTTGCTTATAATAAAAAGCTTAGTAAATGTTGGTTTAATGAATGAATTGGTCCCGATTCGCAAATGAAAAATAAAACAAACATCCTTGGTGAAAAAGAGACCCTGGGGGAAATCCCCAAATGTTCTTCGGCCCAAGAGAAACACAGCTCATTTGAAGGGGGAAATAGTTATGGTTTTCCCCTTTATTTCTGAAAGTTCTATTGAACAAAGACTAGCCTTGCCTGGCCCAGTAATCCCTTTTTAATCCTTAATGTGCCTTAAGGAGAATGCAGAGAAGAGTGGGGAGGGGAGGAGGAGGTGTAAGCCCCAGGAAGTGGACTTGCCTAGGGTCTTTTCAGCCTCTGTAGGTCAGAAGGCAGATTTTCTACCTGTGTCTGCTTTCTGGTCCCTCCTCCTATCTTGAGAATCCTTCTGCCTGGTTGCATTGCTAATGGAGCTTCCCTAAAAAATTTCCATCATTCAATGTTGTGGGTTAACAACCTGTCTAAATACTAGTTCTCCCATTGAAGGCGGGAGAGGGTGGAGGTGGGTACTGACTGCCCCAGTGTCTGGTGGGGAGGGGCAGTTTGCTTCACTCATTTGTATACAGTGGTTATAACAGAATGACCAACCAGTTCCCCCAGCCAGGACCAGCTGGCAAAGGCAGATGAGGCCGCCACTTACTTGGTGTGATCTGAGGGCCTCCAAAGACTGTTACACCACCCACATGCCGCAGTATTTGCTGCGCTCTGATCAGGACTGCCCTTCCTTGGGCCCTTCCTTGCTGTGTCCCTAGAAGCCACCTTTCCAAGCTCCAGATGTCCTTGTGGAAGGCAGAAGATCCAACCTAAGACAATCTCTTATACCTGCCAAGGTAAGAGTTCAAATGGAAGCCTATAAAAGGAGTGTCTAAATATGTAAAAGTTATGATCGATCCAACAAACTGATAAAATGTGTTCCATCCTCCTACCCTGATGACAATCTGGAAAGCTGGGTTCAAATTTAGAATTCTCAGGCTCCTAGATTTCTTGGTCAGCAGAGGTAGCCAATGAGGGACCAAGCTCATTCCCTTCTCCTTCTGCTGGCTCCCTCTCACACCACAGGGCTTCCTGGGCAGGTATGTGGACACCCCAGTCTCACCTCCAAGCTCTGTACAGCTGCTCCTTGACCACCCTGTGCTTTGGGGTGCACACACCAGGAGCCCACTCTGCCCTCCAGGGGACCAACACTGGAAATAGGACTGAAGGAGGAGCTCTTTGTGGGTCTCAAGCTCCTGGAATGTGATCTTTAAGAACAGCACGGGCTCTGGGTTGGGGAGAGGACATGTTCCCTTGATCCCCAGGACCCCTCACCCCCTGGAGAGCAGCATGGCAGAAGCAGAGACTTCTTGTTGGGCCTATGGGCGGTGCTTGCCAGTTCTAGGGAGTGAGGACAGAGAAGCACTGGGGAAGGGAGAAAGGAGGGATGTGTGGGCAGCAGGGGATACTGCCTGGGCCGGAGCTCATAGCCAGGAATCCCTGGCAGCCAGGGCCTGTCACATGAGTAAGGGAAAGGAAAGTGAGGAAAGCAGGAATGGGTGAGGAGGTGAGTGAAAGTAAAAAGGCACCAAAAGCAATCCTTGCTGTTCTTGGGTGTACTTTATGTATGTATGATGTGTGTATTGTTTTAATATGAACTACTTCACAAACTTGCATGCCATCCTTGTGCAGGGATCATGCTAATCTTCTCTCCATTGTTCCAACTTTAGTATATGTTCTGTTAAAGTTAACACATGATGCATGTATTTTTTTTTGAGACAGCATCTCACTTTCTCACCCTCAGTAGAGTGCTGTGGCATCATAGCTCATAGCAACCTCAAACTCTTTGGTTCAAGTGACTCTCTTGCCTCAGCCTCCTGAGTACCTGGGACTACAGGCTCCCACCACAATGCCCAGCTATTTTTACAGACAGGGTCTCGCTCTTGTTCAGGCTAGTCTTGAACTCCTGAGCTCAAGCAATCCACCTGCCTCGGCCTCCCAGAGTGGTAGGATTACAGGTATGAGTCACCATTCTTGGCCTGATGTATGTATGTATTTTTAATTGAACCATTAATCCTACTCCCTACTTCATGACACAGTATCATCATTACTATTATATCATTGGGTGATAAGAGGCCACTCTTGTTTTTGTCATGTATTTATTTCTTTTTGTTTCCATTTCCCACTTCCACCTTGCATTCCTATTGGCAACAATTGTAATAAGGGTATTTTCCATGCAATGTGGCCATCCTGTTCCTTTCTCTCCATCTCTGGGTGCAATACAAGAGACTGCTCCTCTGCATAGACCTGTTCTCTGTCTTTGAAGAGGTCACACGTCCCTTGTGTCCAGGACTGGGTCTAGCTGGCTCCTCCTATCCCTCACAGGAAGACTAATACTATATAAAAACATCAACATGGCCCTGCTAACCTTTGAATGGACTTTTACAAAGATTACCCCATCTTGGACCCAATATAAACTATGGGCCAAAATGTGGCTCAGTGGGTAGGGCGCCAGCCCCATATACTGAGGGTGGCAGGTTTGAACCTGGCCCTGGCCAAACTGCAACTACAACAACAACAAAAAGTCATTTTCATCTATAAATAAGTCTCTGCCATACGTTATTATTATTATGTTGTTTTGAAGCCAATGTTATTCTGGGTGTTGTATTTTATCTGCTAAAAACGAGCTTAGCATAAATGTTATATGGTAGATAGTCATGTATCTGCACTAATTTTTTCTCAGACAACAGTCTATTTTAAGTTTCTGTCTACCATAGTATAGTACTTTGATTATGATACATTCTCTCTTATATTGTAGTTACCTCCTCTATTTCCTGGTAATAAATCTTTATGTTTGTCATTTTGATCACTTTTTTTTTTTGAGACAGTCTCACTCTGTCACCTGGGCTAGAGTACCATGGCCCCAACCTGACTTACTCCAACCTCAGACTCCTGGGTTCAAGCAATCCTCCTGCCTCAGCCTCCCAAGTAGCTGGGACTCCAGGTGCCCACCACCACACTGGTTAATTTTTCCATTTTTTGGCAGAGATGGGGTCTTGCTTTGTTAAGGCTGGTCTTGAACTCCTGAGCTCAAGTGATCCTCCCACCTTGGCTTCCCAGAGTGCTAGGATTATAGGTGTGAGCCCCTGAGCCTAGCCATTTCAAATACCTTTGAATACCACAGACATGGATAGATTTTCATTAACTTAAAATTGTTAATTAAATGTAGCTGTTTGATAAGATTGTGTGTATGTGTGTTATTTTTATTTTTTTATTTTCTTGTATTTTTTGAGACAGAGTCTCACTCTGTGACCTTGGTAGAGTGCTGTCATGTCATAGTCACAGCAACCTCAAACTCTCAAGGTTAGGCAATTCCTGTGCCTCAGCCTCCTGAGTAGTTAGAACTACAGGTGTTTGCCACAAGCTAGTTTTTCTATTTTTCAGTGGAGACAGGTCTCACTCTTGCTCAGGCTGGTATTAAACTTCTGAATGCAGGCACTCCACCTGTCTCAGCCTCCCAGAGTGCTAGGATCACAGGTGTGAGCCACCGTGCCTGGCCTATTTGATAAGATTGTGTATATGTGCGTATGTTTTTAAAAAATAATTTACCCAACTAAATTATCCTGAGGCTGATTCAAAATGAGCATTTAGTATAGATTCTGATTTTTTCCTTCAATAACAGATTTAAATCTTAATGTAAATAAAAGTGCTTTGCACCTTGTAGTAATATGTTTTTGTTTATGGAATTTGATTAACATTATAGGAAAACAAATATATTAAGAAGGAAAACAAATACTAAGATATCTATGAGATCCTTAGGAAAATTGCCAAATTGGCTCAGTACCTGTGGCTCAAGCAGCTAAGGCGCCAGTCATACATCTGAGCTGGTGGGTTTGAATCCAGCTCGGGCCTGCCAAACAACAATGATGGCTGCTCCCAAAAAATAGCTGGGCATTGTGGCGGGAGCCTGTAGTCCCAGCTACTTGGGAGGCGGAGGCAGGAGAATCCCTGGAGCCCAGGAGATGGAGGTTGCTGTGAGCTGTGATGTCATAGCACTCTACCCAGGGTAACAGCTTGAGGCTCTGTCTCAAAAAAAAAAAAAAAGAAAAGAAAATTGCCAAATACTTTTTTTTGATTCCACTTATTTTGGTTTTCCAGAAATTTGAGAATAGGATAAATAGTTTCAGAAATTGTGGAGTATAGTGCTGGCAGGGGGAAATTTATCATTAAGTCTCTGGTGGTAATATTTCTGTGATAGCATAGCCGGAGGTTATTTAATTGAAAAAAGATATCATAAATAAGAGTTAAATTCATGGTTATAAAAATTGTGTCTGTAAACCTGCTCTTAGAGAATATGGGCTCTGAGAACAGCGATGGGGAGACCTCTAAGGGGTGCAGGGAGAGTCTCCCATCCTGGTAACAAAGCTGCTCTGTTACCTTTGTTTCCTCACCATTAATCCAAAGTGTGGGTTCCTAGAGAACTAAGGGGCTGTCACTGTCTAAGGGAGGGTTCAGACATTTTACCAGATTTGAATGTAAGTACTTGGTCAGTTGCTAAAATAGAGACTGCCACAAACCAGGCAAACTCTCCAAGTGAAGAAGTGCTTTGTTGCTTCTGCCCTGCTATTTCTGAACATGGAGCTGTTTCTGAACACGGAACACGGAGCCAGGAGCCAACTGCCTTGCAGGTGACTGCGTGGCTTACTGTCCTTTATCCACTCTTTAGTGTACCAGAGTCTTTCCCATCCTGGGCAGTTGTTGGCTCAGGCTGCGTCTGAGAACAAATGAGGGGAATGTGCTCCAGGAGACTGTCAGAGCCCTGCACAGGACTGGGCTGCTTGTCCCACTACAGCCTCCACGGCACTGTCCTTCCACCAGTTCTCAAACAAGCACGAGCCTCCTCACTCTGTAAAACCCACCCCTTGGACACCACATCTCCTTCCAGTGCCTGCCTAAAGCTCAGTTCCCCTTTCCAAGCCTTCAATAAGGTCACCAGTCGTTCCATGAAGCTAAATCCAAGGAACCGCTTTTGTTCCTCGTGTTACTGGCCCACTTAGGAAACTTTGACCTCACTGATCACTCTCTCCTTAAAGTGCCCTTCCCTAGTCTCTGTGACATCACACACCCCTGGGGTTTCTTTTCCTACTCTCTGGCCTCTCCTCTTGGTTTTTCTGGCTGGGCTGCCTTTTTGAAACCATGTTTAAATATGAGCTTTGCTCGAGCCTCCATCATGACCTTCCTTTCATCCCACTCTAGACTCTTTCAGTGATCTCAAATACTATTTCCATAGCCAGAGAAAACCTTATTCCTCCATCCTCACATCCACCCCAGAGGGGATGGTATTGGAGCTCCTCCACTGGCTCTGTCTACCAGTCACCACTCTCATCCAGAGAGCAGCAAATGAGCTGACTGGGGAAACTGGGAAAGGCTAAGCTCTGGTGAGCCAACCTGGACCACGTGGCCAGGTCTGGAAACCTCATCAGAATAGCCTCTGCCCAGGGGGGACCCTCAGCTGGGCTAGGGAGATTAAATCCAGGGGGAAGGTACCAGGAAGCCCCATGGTAGATGTACAGACTTACCTGCATTTTCCAATTCAACTTCATCATCAATAAAGTTGACATGCTGACTCCTGGCAGAGGCCTATTTCTAATTCTCAGTTCTGACTCACTGGAGGGTAGATAATGTGTACCTCTACTACCAGCCCCAACCCACACATAGCCTGCAAACCAAGAAGGCCTTGCGGAACAGGCACAAGAACAGAGCTTTGGGGACTTAAGATATGAAACTAAATCCAAGGAACTGCTATATATATATATATATATATATGGACTGGCTTGGCGCCTATGGCTCAAGTGGCTAAGGCGCCAGCCACATACACCTAAGGTGGCAGGTTTGAATCCAGCCCAGGCCCACCAAACAACAATGATGGCTGAAACCAAAAAATAACCAGGCATTGTGGCAGGCAATTGTGGTCCCAGCTACTCGGGAAGCTGAGGCAGGAGACTTGCTTGAGCCCAGGAGTTGGAGGTTGCTGTGAGCTGTGAAGCCACAGCACTCTACCCAGGGGGACAGCTTGAGGCTCTGTCTCAAAAAAATATATATATACCTGGACAGAAGGATGCTTCAGGGTGGCTGGGACAGGAGGTGTTTGTACTTTATACTAAGCACAGGGTTTCTAGGTCCTTGACTTTTAAAGGACAGAGCAATTTAATGAAACTGATGTCACAGGGCCTCAGCAAACCCAAGCTTTTGCAACCTCAAAAGCTTGTACATAGGCTGCACAGATTTTTTGTAACTGATAGATCTAAGCCGGTGCACCCAACATAGAGATTAGATTAGTCAGTCACTTAGAACATGCAGAGCTTCAGTGAATAAATTCTTTAGGTATCCAGTAGTTGGGATAATTTTTTGCTGTTCCTACCATGTTTCTCAGGCAGGAATAGTTCAGGAGAAGCTAAGCTCCATGTGGGTTAGAGCTGAGGTTCTGGCACACTAATGTATAAAAGTCACCTAGTAAGCTTATTAAGATACAGTTTCCTGGGCTTCCACACCCATGTATTTCTAGCAAGTTGCCAGATGACGCTTATATTTCTCCTCTGAGTACCACTTGAGAACCACGGGTTAGGGTATACGTAGTATTACATGTGCAGTTCCAGCCTTAGGTGCAGTAAAACCACTGCCTCAGATTCTCTTCCTCTTTATGTTATTTTAAACTAGATTCAGTTTTAAGGTGAAGGAGAGAACTGTGGTAGAATTAACCTCCTGATTCTGTATGACTTACCTACAGACTCCTAGAATTGCCATCAAACCCCCCACCACATGGATCAAAGTCCTTTCTAGATTGTTACTTGAGCCTTCAGATTTGGAGGTTCAGCCACAAAGGGTGGTAGCTTTTTATCAATAAACAGCAATAGGAGCCCTTATGTTATAAGTGGCATTAATGAAAATATAATTTAAACCTGCTGGTGGCATTAATGAAAATATAAGAAAAACCAAAAGTTAAGAAGGAATAGTAAAAAGCCTGTGCCAGGAACATATTGTCTCTAGGAATCAAGAAAGAGTTACATATTGGTTTAGGACAGAGGTGGGAAAACTTTTCATTTTAGAACAGGGGTGGGGAAACTTTTCATGTGGGAAGGTGGTGTTAGTTTAGCTGTAATCAAAGAAGGCTGCATCCAAGAAACTTCAATTAGATATAAATGTACTTTGTAAAAATCGAACTACTATGCACTTAATAATTTAAAAAATGAAAACTATTTGTTAACTTTTAACTTTATTATGTCTGCTTTTGGTTGGAAAAGATTTGAATATTTGGTTGCAACAAGGAGGTCCGCAGTTTGAGTTGACTGATGCTCTAGATGGGTATCAGTCATTTGAGACCTTAAAGGCATCTTGATTTGGGTTAGGTAAGAGAATGTAGATTTGCACAAGTAAGTGGTTGAAAAGCAAGAAAGCATTTGGGGGGCATGTTGCAAAGATGTGTGTATTCTACTATATTTTTCCATATTTCAATTGGATCTTTCCTAGCATTAAAAATGACTTTAAAATATCATCTACTAAGAGCTCAATTCCATCTGTAATTCTTTAAGTGCCTTAGTGATATCAACTTGGTGAGGTTGAAATGCTGAGTATGATGTCATGATTCTTAAAATCAGTGAGCCTTTCATTATATTCTCCAATTAATAGGTCTATAACAGCTGTGTAATCTTCAAATGATTCACACATATCATGCTGCTTATCAATTTGCTGACTGGAGAAAATGTTCATCCAAAATTTCCTTCAGAAGAAGTGTTTTGAAAAAACAGAGATTTTGCTGTTGCAAGATACAATAAAAAGAAATAAAAGCATTTGGACAATAACCCTTCGTATTTTCCTGTCATGGAAGATGCACTGTCTATACTGACACTCACTACATTTACCAATTTAATCCAACTTCATGAAATTTATCTTTTTTTTTTTTTTAGAGTCTTAACTCCATCACCCTGGGTAGAGTGCTGTGACATCATTATAGCTCACAGCAACCTCAAACTCTTGGGCTGAAGTGATCCTCTTGCCTCACAGCCTCATGAGTAGCTGGGACTACAGGCTCCTACCACTATGGCTGGCTAGTATTTCTTTATTTTTTATTTTTATTTTTTTGG
Organism: Galagoides demidoff; assembly: GCA_963574575.1. NCBI lineage: Eukaryota > Metazoa > Chordata > Mammalia > Primates > Galagidae > Galagoides > Galagoides demidoff. Next base: position 8,957 of record CAUYQV010089351.1, read on the forward strand.
CTGGGGCTGGGTTTGAACCCGCCATCTCTGGCATATGGGACCAACGCCCTGCTCCTTTGAGCCACAGGTACCACCTGGCTAGTATTTCTATTTTTAGTAGAGACAAGGGGTCTCACTCTTACTCAGGCTGGCCTTGAACTCCTGAGCTCAAGTAATCCATCTGCCTTGGCCTCCTAGAGTGCTAACATTATAGGTATGAGCTACTGTGTCTGGCCATGATATTTATCTTGAAAGTTTTTTAAGATATCTATTCCCTGTGTTCTGTTCAGGAGAGTGTCCAAAGTGAGTAATACTTTGTAGCAAAGGAAATATTCTGTTACGACCCCCATGGAAGTATAAAACCTGGGCCAAGACAGTAGTATCAGTTGATTCATCCGAAGTGATTGAATAAAATTTGTTTTACTTTTGAAGTATTGCATGGAGTTATTTTATTAAATTGAAGGCTAACTGATACTTGCAGATAAGTTATGAGTCTCCTTGAAATTCACGGTTGTTTACACTTTAAAATGTTTTAGGGTCTCAGTGTCCTACAACTTTGACAATGCATTCTTTCACAATTTACACATCACTGAATGTATATAATTTACTTGGTAGGTTGCTTTAGTGGCATTATTACAGGTCTTATTGCTGCTTAAAAGAATCGTCTTTGCTTTAACTTTTATCTTTTAATTTCTGCAATACAAACATTCACACTTCTCTCTCCAATTTAAAATATTTGTGGTCCTACAATTGGACTAGATTGTTTATCACAACTCAATTTACAATTGCCAAGATGTGGAAACAACCCAAGTACCCATCAACCCATGAATGGATTGTTAAACTGTGATATATGTATACCTTGGAATACTATTCAGCCATAAAAAAGATGGAGACTTCGCATCTTTTGTATTAACCTGGATGGAGTTCAAACACTTTCTTCTTAGTAAAGTATCATAAGAATAGAAAAGCAAGTATCCAATTTACTCAATACTAATATGAAGCCAGTTGATGAACTAATTCACATCCATACAAGAGAAAAACTCAATTCAATTAGTTGGGGGAGGGGAGGGAAGGGGATTGGTGTGCTCCCCTGTGATAGGCACAATGTAAAGGTATATCGCACACCTCCTGAGTGTGGGACACAACTACAACAGGGACCTTACCTAACAATGTAAAATGTATGCAGTCCTTATGAGTGTTGTAATGCTGATAAGCATTGAATTTTCTTAATGTTGATCTTGCAGCATCACAAAGCAAACAATCATCTTATCTTTAGCAGAAACAAGATAATATGGCAATTCCCAATCCTCATTAAAAAACCTGTTTTCTTTCTTTAGCATTCTCTTGGTCTTCTTCAACATGATGGGCTATTAAGCAGATGGAATTATAAAATAATGTCAAGCTGGGCAACTACCCACAAATTCCAATTCAAAAAGAAACACAGTACACCATCATCAAAAGCTGATAAGAGAGTGGCATACTTGACCCCTGTAAACTCCCGCCAACCAGCCTCATGCCATAGTAGCACCAGTCAGGTGGGGAAGTTAGAACTAAACCATGAGTTTAGCAGTCGTCAATTTTGCCCTATGGTTTAGTAATATTCTCATTGTGCTGGTCCCTTGGGGAGGATTATTTAATTTTATTTATTTTATTCTTTGGTATTTTTAATATGTTCATTTTAAAAATAAAATAATAAAAGATGAATGCAAAAATATTAATAAAAATAAAAGGATTTGTTCTGTAAAATTTGGATTCAATCAAAAGGTGGCACTTAAGGACCTAGAAGGCCGTAGTTGCCCTTAGGCTGTAGATTCTTCATCGTAGGTTTACAAACTTTGATCTTAAAGTCAGAATGAGAACAGTGGAGAGAGAAAGGTAAATAAAGGAGCCAGGCTAATATTAGTGGAGACAGCAGGTTTGGAAGCCTGGGGCTTAGCCTGAGACACTCCTTGGTTGTCTGCAGCCAGTGTCCATTCTGCACGACTAGAATGGGCCTTGCCACCACTGCCATGTAGAGGGAAGGGTTTTCTTTAGAGAAAGGTTCTGATCATGGAGGCCAGGCTAGCTCACTGTGAAAGGTGAAAGGAGACATACTTGAACCTAACTGCTGCCAAAAAAGGTATTAGAAGCCCTTTTGTGCTGGTTATTACTAGAGCAGAAAGGATGAGTGGAGTCCAAAGAATTCTAATAAAGGGTGGAAAGATTTCAGAGAACAAACTGGAATAATCTATACACTTTCTCCACCCTCAGTCAGGGAGTGCACTTCCAGGAAGCTCTCGAGAAGTACCCTCTTAAAAGGTCAGATAAAGAGTCAACACTAAGTTCAATTGGGGAATCACCCTTTAAAGACTGCCACAGTTATACCAGGTTGTCACGCAACTGTGGCCAGATTTGAGGAGGGAAGATGAATATAAAATGCTTCTAGCATTACCACTGAGTTTCAGCTCAGCTCAATTATTAATATCATAGGTGGGGATACAGGCATGGTATGTACCTTGAGGGCAGCGACCTGGGAAACTTTTGGAGGGGGACTTTTGGGGAAGTCTACAGGTGAGCCAGGCAGGACAGTGGTAGGTAGAGTCCAGGCCCAGGTTAGGTATTGGTCCAATAGGATGATATCATCCAGGAGGGAGAGAGGACAAGATTTGTTTCATCTGTCATGTTTTTGGCAGACTGAAAACTTCCTGATTTCATATTGCTCACTGTGGTAGACCCCACAAAACAGAATCTAAGGAATATGTCAGAAAAACAAATGTCTGGACTCAAAAGCAAAAGGAGATGAGGAGGAAAACACTGATCAGTATAGCAAACAGTACTAGCTGACATAAGATAAGAAGGAAATGATCAGTTGAAGAAGGTAAAATGTTAAAAACTTGGCTGAGTCTTCCTGAAAAGAGAAGTGGAACAACAGAGGCAAATAGACAATCAGTGACGTGTTCCACTTTGCAGGAAAACACAGCACATAAGGCAAGTTTTGGCTGCCTTTGACGCAGATGGATACTCAAGGAAGAGCAAGGCAGTGCTGTATGGACCAGCATACAGCAGAGATGTTTGTCCTTGTCCAGTCCCAGGCAATGCCACCACAGACAAACATACCAAGAACCTTCTACGCCAGGTGCTGTTCTAGGCCCTGGGAATACAGCAGAGAGCAAAACAAAGACCTCTGCTCCCTTAGAACATATATTCAATAGCAGTCTTAGTTGAGGAATCCACTGCAAGTGATTCTCCGATTTAAAATGAGAAAACTTCTTCAACAGGCAGGTAACATGAACCTAAGGAAATCCAGGCATAGGGCCACACACTATCTGATAAATATCTAGGGATTTTGTAACCCACAACTTTGACTGCTTGAACTCTCTCATGATGGGATTATTTACACCAAGGAAACTGGCAAATGCTACAAATCAAGTTTGTTTTTTTTTTTTCCTCCCCAGAGAGCCAGCTTAACAGCAGACCATTGCAATGGCTACTCACAAGAGAATGTGGGGCTGTGTCCTTGGCTTGACAGGGACTGAGGGGAAATGGAAATTAAGGGGTTTTAAATATACAGAATGGGGAAGAAAGGATTCTCCAGTTAAGTTCTGGAGCATCACTGAAAATTTCTAAGTTTTGCAAGAGGCTAGGAAGGTTTCAATTTCCAGACATGATATGGTAAACCTAAGACATAATTAACCAACCACTTGATGAAAGACTTCTCTCAACACAGTGTAAAGTTCACAGATCAACAACTACAGAAATGTGAGAATCAGAAGAACAAGCCTATTATCTGGATGATGTTCTCTTTTATATTTTTTTCTGTCTTCCCTACTTCCCCCAAATCCTGCTGGGACCCTGCTTGAGATGTTAGCTGGTGCCAGTACTATGTATGTATTCTGGGATTCTAAAGACTTTATTTTGGTTGATGAAGGAGATGTTCATATGATTCTTGGCTTTTCATCAATGGAACCTCTTTCCCTTCCTTAACAGTCCTGGTGGGAGGCAGAGACTATCTTCTTTTATAGAAGCATGAAATGGCACAACTTACCTTTTTTTTTTTTCCCATGGAGACAGAGTCTCACTTTGTTGCCCACAGTAGAGTGCCAGGAAATAACTCACAGCAAGCTCTTGGGTACAAGCAATCCTCTTGCCTCAGCCTCCCAAGTAGCTGGGATTACAGGTACCCACCACAACACCCAGCTATTTGTAGAGACAGGGTCTTGTTCTTGCTCAGGCTGATCTCAAACTTCTGAACTCAAGCAATCCACCCGCCTCAGCCTCCCAGAGTGCTGGGATTACAAGTGTGAGCCACCACGCCCACCTGTCACTTACTTTCCCAACTTCCCTTGCAGCCATCTGATCAAGATGCAGCCAAGAGACCAAGGCTCTGCCAGTGAAAGGTACCCACTCTGAACTTTAAATCAGGAGACGATGATGCACAGATGTGGCCCAGCAGAGAATTCCCCAAGATGGTGGAAGTCAGCTCACTGTGACAACTGTGTCTTCACTGAACTAGTTTGTAGGTTATACTACTCAAAGCCAGGTTTTCCAGTTTTCCCTGCAATTCCCTCAACTATGGATAAATTCCTTCTCTGCTTAATCAGGCCATGTTGGTTTCTATGGCTCATAACCTAGAACTCAGACTGAAATAACTGGTCTAGCTGCTGTAGGAACCGAAAGATTTGCTCATGTTTTCCAAGTTTCTTGGGTGTGGAGCTGGTACTAGGATAATCCTCTATGTCCTGTTAACCCTTTAGACTCTAAAAGTAGAACACACAAGAGAGTGGCTGCAGCCACTGAGGGACCCCAGCCACCGAGGGACCCCATTCTTCCCAGGCACTGAGTGGGGCCTCTGGGGAAAGGCTGAACAAGATGAGAGTTTGGCTGCAGGGTTTTTGTTCAAACTGCTGGTAACTACTCTGCAAGTTTTGACACACATGCATGGACAGTGACAACTCCATCATAACTGCAGCCTGGCTGATGAGGCCATAATGTGAATTCCAATTACAGAGAGGTTAAAATGTGAAGGGGAAAAAAAACCTCACATCTTAGAATCAATGAAATACTATAATGGAAGAAGGTTGTTGGAGACATTTAACTTTTATTGGCATTGTATCATAGTCAAACATACTGTCATACGTTTCTGTTACCATTTGATCCCATTTCATATCTTCTAGTGAGCCAGACAATACAGCTGAGGAAAGATGAGACTAGGAAATAGGGGATAGTGATGAGTTTTCACCCCAAGGTACAGTTGGCAGGAATAATTTAATAAAAGAACTGTTCTGTTCTGTTCACATTTCAGTCTTCTTGGAGCAAAGGCTAAACCACCCAGCAGTGGTTGGAGGAGGACTCAGGAGCAGTAGTGGAGGTAACCCTCATTAAGGTAGGAGCAGGGCAGCAGGTCTCCCTTCCTTACCTCAGGGATGTTCATTGCCAGGACAGCAGAGTGACCCCCCCTTGTCCCTTCTCCACCCCTTACTGCCCATGCTGGCTATTTTCCGAGGGTACATTCTCCATCCTTCTGTTTCGTGCTCTATGCCTGGGCAGGCTGACTGCCACAGACAAGGTTCCCTGGTCATTACAGTCCTCTGGCTTCTAGTGGGTTTTCATTGATGGGAAGCAGTTCAGAAAGTGGCAAGAGCAAGTAGATAGGACATTTACCTCCCAACACAGCCCACCCTTACACCTGGCCAATCAGGGCCACGGTCTTGGCACTGGCTTCCTTGCTCTATCATGGTCCTGTTGGGCAGCACCTCTTACCTACAGCCCTCACAGAATTCCGGTAACAGCTTCCTCCCCTTGGTCCCTACTAGAATTTCCCAATATCTAGTTCCTGTCACCTTGTTAATACCTTAATCATTGTCCACACCTCTGCAAATTATCCCTTCAGTCTATCCCTGAAACTCTCTTCGGTTACCACTTGGAATGCGCCACCTGTTTCCTGCTGAAACACTCAGTCCTTCCCACAGGGAAGTGAGTCAGAGATGGCTTGTGTGACTTCTCCTCTCCCTCCCTCGCTGGATGTCTGTTGCAGGCACTCAGTCCTCTCTCTTACATGACACAATCTTACTGGGCCATGCTCTGTCTTGCAATAAGGAGGTCTGCAGCTGGGGTCAACAGGTGAAATCAGGGGGAAGGTATTAAAAAGCCCATTTTTTCCCTAGAGATCAAAGCTATATTATACAATTGCATTTAACAAATAAAAAAGTTGAGATTTGAGGCCAGGCATGGTGGTTCACCCCTATAATCCTAGCAGCCTGGGAAGTTGAGCCAGGAGGATGGCTCGGCCCAGGAGTGTGAGATTGCAGTGAGCTATGCTTACGTGAGCTGCATTCTACCTGGGGTGTCAGAGTGAGACTATGTCTCGGACCAAAACAAGTTGAGATTTTGATTTCCAAGATTGGTGCATATTTAGTTTTCAATTGGTTCTGAACTCAGAAAGCAGGGGGCGTGTTTCATTGGTCCCTTTAAATCCCATCAACCACTCTCAAGTTTATACTTCCTATTTCAGACCCATATAGCCAGATATCTTATTTCACAAATTGTTCACATGGTAATGTACCCACACCAAACTCATAATCTTTCTATTTCTAACCCCAAACCTGGGGCTCTTATTTCATTCCACGGCACTACTCTCTACCTATTTGTTCATGCCAGAAACCTCACACCTTCTTATTCTTAACCCTTATCTGAATTTTCCAAAATTGCATCTCCTGTAAGTGAACAGATCATTCATCCACTCCATCCATGTCTCTCCATTACCACAGGCACACCCTGGTATAAGCCATCGTTAACTCTCGTCGGGACCACAGTAGTAATTTCCAGTCACACGATCACATCTTCCTTCTGCCCTGCTCTCTGACCCCGTGATTTTCATCCAGCCTGCCGCAACACTTGGGGGTGCTATAAAAGGATCTTAGGTGTGCTATGAAAATTTTTAAAGAAGATTAATTAAATTATTTTCAAAAAGCGAAAAAATATTATTAATTAGTAAGTATATTCTTTTTTTTACTTGTTTTTGATCAACAGAATTTAAATGTGCTGTGTAAGTTTAACTATAGATAAGAAAGGCTGAAAAACACTGCTGTAACCACTTGTCATTTGTGTCCAAGACCTTTTACATCAAATCAGATCAATAATGCTCTCCTGCTTAGAAGATTCTAGAGCTACCAAGTGTTCTTAGAATAAATTTCAATGCTCAAAGTCCCTTCAAGATCTTGCCCCTGCCTACTGTTTCACCTCATCAAGGAACATCTTCACATACGCCACTCCAAACACACTGACCATCTCTGCTCCTTGAAAACACCTTGCTTCTCCCCCATCAGACCGTTAAACATTCCATTCCAGGTCAGTCTGCCCAGAAAGTTCCTTCAGCTCCCACATTCTCAGCCCAGCCTTCTCATTCCTTGTCCTAGGCCCAGGCCCTGTGCTCATCCTGTATAACACCTGTCACACGTACCTGTGTGAGTGGTTGCTCATTTTCTATCTCTTCCACTAGACCTGAAGCACTTCTAGCACGGGACTGTGTCTCCCTTGTTTACATGTCTCTCAGTCTCAGGGCCTAACACACAGCCTGGAATGTGGGAGTCGTTCAATACACATCTGTTGAATGAGTGATCCTGGGTTGATCATGTTCCCACCCTGAGCCTGAATTTACTTGTTAAGTGAGGAGAAAGTGAGGCTATTCCATTGTGAGCATTTTAAGTTTTTATGATGTGAAGCACTTTTTTAAACTCTAAAATTGCTGAGTTAAAGATAAAGCGATTAGGTGGCACCCACACTCAGTGGGTAGGGTGCTGGCCACTTACACCAAGGCTGGTGGGTTTGAACCCAGCCTGGGCCAGCTAAAACAACAATGATAATTGCAAAAAAAAAAAAAAAAAAAGATAAAGTGATTGAAGGGGAAATTTGTTTTTGTTTTTGTTTTTTGAAACAGAGCCTCAAGCTATCCCCCTGGGTAGAGTGCTGGGGCATCACAGCTCACAGCAACCTCCAACTCCTGGGCTCAAGCGAGTCTCCTGCCTCAGCCTCCTAAGTAGCTGGGACCACAGGTGCCCACCACAACACCCGGCTATTTTTTAGTTGCAGCTGTCATTGTTGTTTTGGTGGGCCTGGGCTGGATTCAAACCGCCACCTTAGGTGTATGTGGCTGGTGCCTTAGCCACTTGAGCCATAGGCAGCGAGCCAGAGGAAATTCTTGAGACAACTCTGCAGCTCCACCATCCACTGTCCACTGGGAAACAGCATGTGCAATAGGCTTGCAGGTCACAAAGCATCTCTACTTCCAAGAGTCTGCATTCTCTCTCAAGAAAATTAAACTACAGCTTGGCCTTATGTTACTAGCTGCGCATCAGACATTCCACCAAACGACCAAACTTCACCTTAGTGAAATGTCCTAGGCTCTGATGGTGCGAGTAGAGAGGGGTTTCAAATTGTGAGTTTTATCATCTCCTCTGGTGGTGGTGAGTATTAGTAGAATCATTATACATCATTATAAAAAGTTTAAAAGTCAAATTGAACTAAAGAAACAAAAATTAAGCCATTTTTTAGAATCTCAGAGGTATTATGCAGCTTCCAAGAAGTCCAAAACACCGGCTCGGTGCCTGTGGCTCAAGCGGCTAAGGCGCTAGCCACATACACCTAAGGTGGCGGGTTTGAATCCCTAGCCCGGGCCTGCCAAACAACAATGATGGCTGCAACCAAAAAATGGCCGGGCGTTGTAGCGGGCACCTGTAGTCCCAGCTACTTGAGAGGCTGAGGCAGGAGACTCGCTTGAGCCCAGGAGTTGGAGGTTGCTGTGAGCTGTGATGCCATGGCCCTCTACCCAGGGGGACAGCTTGAGGCTC
>CAUYQV010089352.1:0-28991 GCA_963574575.1 Galagoides demidoff
TGGCGCCTTAGCCACTTGAGCCACAGGTGTTGAGCCCATGTTCCATCTTAATATGCAGACAGGTTCATAAGAGAAGACTCAGTGTTCCAAGGTGGTCAATTTTTTTTTTTTTGAGATGGAGCCTCAAGCTATCCTCCTGGGTAGAGTGCCGTGGCATCACAGCTCATAGCAACCTTCAACTCCTGGGCTCAAGCGAGTCTCCTGCCTCAGCCTCCCAAGTAGCTGGGACCACAGGCGCCCGCCGCAATGCCCGGCCATTTTTTGGTTGCAGCCATCATTGTTGTTTGGCGGGCCTGGGCTGGGGATTCGAACCCGCCACCTTAGGTGTACATGGCTGGCGCCTTAGCCAACTGAGCCACAGGCGCCAAGCCAAGGTGGTCAATTTTTATCTTATCCCCTGTATCATTTTCACGTACTCACTCCCATATTCCTACATTATCCTATGAGCTATCAGACAATTGTTTGAATATTTGTTTGTCTTTAGAAACATAATTCTCACAAAAGGGTTATAAATGAGTGAAAAGCAGAATAGGAGGAGGAGGAAATCTCATGCTAAGGAGGACCCCTGTGTAAAATAGGAAGGGAACAACATAATTAATGCTCGCTTTGGTTGCAACTTGAATGCTTTATGGGTATGAGGTAAAAAGTTTGGGCTTCACATTTTCTTTTTAACATTGTGGTTGAGATTTTAGCAACTTCAACAATGGAAACAAATTAAATAAACTGAAAACAATGGCGCAGAAGAAATGAACCAATTTTATTTCTAGTAAAGAGAGTGTTCTATATAAGAAAGCCTTAGGGATCTGAAGAAATATGACTGGAATTAATTTGGGAAGTTCCCTTGTTATAATACCATTAGAGAAAATTAAAATGTTTTTCTGCATACTAGGAATAAACAACATAAATGGAAATATTATTTACAAAAATACTTAAGAATATAAAACAGGTAGGGATTAATCTAGCAAAAAAATGAATAAGATCTTTACCATAAGAAGTACAAAATTTTGTTGATAAAAGTTCATGAATCCAAAGTAGAGATTTGTAAAATGTTTGTAAATTCAAAGACCCGAAATTATTAAATGTCAGTTATCCCAGAAATCATCATTTGCATTATGCAAATCCTAAAAAATCCAAAATAATTGTTTTAGCAGTGGAAAAATGTATTAAAAAACTCATGTGAAAATTCAAAGGATATAAAAGGATCAAAACAATTTTGAGAAGGAATAATTCAAGCATTCTTATTTCACATACAAGTTATTTTGCTATTGACCTAATGATAGATTAGTATATCAACTGAACAAAACAGAAAATGTATGTATGTATACACATATAGTACGTATATAAAGCATATAGGTAAGAATGTGTATATATATATGAAGTATGAAGTGTATATATGCTTTATATGTATACACATACATTCTTATATACTATAAATTATATATGTATATATGTATAGGCATATATAATTTATAATATTTAATATACCTATATGAATTATATATACACATTTATAAAGTATATATACATATATTACATATATATAAAGTATATATATATATTTAAATGTACTAAATCCATTTAATGGAAAAAAGAAAAGCTTTCAGGAAATTGTTCCGGAACAATTGGCCATTCATATACAAAATGAATGAACCACACACAATTTGAGATTTATTTTAAACATTAACCTAATAGTTAAAATCATAGTCTATAAGAACAGAAGGTCTAATACCTTAACATTTTTGTCATAATCAAAATTTCCTAGTGGGAACCCAGGAAGTATTAGCAATAAACACCTTTTTTGAAAAAAAAAAAAGTCAGTCAAGAAGCACACTTATGAAAAGAGGCAAGTCACAGAGTAAGGAAGACATAATTGTTATATGTATAGTTTTGAGACGACATATGGCCAGTATATATGAAGACTTCTTATAAATTAGTGATGTATAACTGAGAAAATTGCCAAATTCCTTTAATAAACACTTCAAAGAAAAGTTAAAGATTGTGTCAATATGAAGAGGCAGTAAGCATTCTTATCATGGAAATGTACATTTTAATACAGTTCTGGTAGTGAAGAGTCCAACTCTTGGTCAAAAACCCATGTGCGGTTTTTCAGGTGAGACCACCGGCAATGACAAAGGCTTTCCCTGGCCTTGGTGGACAGTCAGTTTATTGCAGTTATAGCCTACGACTCAGGCCCTGCCTGGTCGGCCAGGTACATAGGTATATTTGTGCTCCTAGCCCACAAATCTATATTCCAAAGACTATCTGGGACCTTTGCCAAGGCCTCCCTCAGTTACCTCTAAGTAAAAAAGAAGAGAAAGAAGAAACTCTGGGACTCTGATTCAGAATGGAGCACTGTCCACACCTAGAGCTCTCATTATGTCCCTTCTTTGCTCTTTCCCCTGAAGGCCTTTTGTGCAGGTCTTCAGTGAGATGACCAGTCTTCCCCCATCACCCTCCACATCTGTGCCGACCCACCTGACCTGGACTGCTGTGTCTCCCACTGCTGGGTGGGGGGAAGGGGACAACAGGGGTCTGGTGCATGTCCCTGTTTATCCTTTAGCTCATAGTATTGTAATACGTGATTGCTGACTTGACTATGACCTTCACTTATGGCTTTTGCTTTAGTTGACTATCCTCAGACCAGTTCAGTTAACCCGTAACAATAGAGATTTAAATGTTACAACCAGTTTTGAACACCCATACAGCATAGTTAAATTAAACATGTATTTATCCTAGGTTCCTGCAACTCTATTCATACGTATTTAACCAGGAGATACTAAAACAGATGTGCATTAAAATATTGAAGGAGAGTATCTATGGCAATTTTATTCATAGTAGCAAAACCTAGGAGCAATTCAAGTGCTCATCAATAGGAGAATTGCTAGTTTATGATGTATGTGTATAATAGGATACTACCAATAATAGAATTGAAAATGGTGTCATTACATACAACATAGGACATTCACAGAGGCATTGTCCTGAGAGAAGAATCTGGACCCACCAAAGTATGGTGTATATTTTATACAAACTTTAAAAACAGGTACAACTGATCACTGGAGCTATAAATATGATCAGAGTTTGTCTGTGGGGATGAAAATTGACTAAAATGAGGATGCAAAAAAAAATATCTAAGGTGATGTAAATATTTTGTAGCTTAATTGAGGGGGCAATCATGTGGTAATTTTATTAATTTGTTTTTTTAAGTAAATTAAAATTTATAATTTGCATAAAACAAAATGCAGGCATTGGAGTTCCTTTCAATTAGCGTTAATTCCCAGATCTTTAAGTAACTCTTCTTTTTTGTTTTTTTTTTAAGTACTCCATTAAAAACTTTAAACCACATTCTCTACTGTAAAGCATTGCTATTCCTAACTCTCTAGTTTAAAACAAAGTAACTAAACCACTATCAGCATAGCTGCCAGGAATTAATCCTCAGTAAATCTAATTATTAATGTCTGGGTAGTGCTTTTTGCTTTCTTTTCCTATAGAACACAAACTAAAATAATGATTGTTATTAATACACAGAATGCCTTACATAAAAGGACAGGATAATCAAAAGCATTGTGCTAATTACTCTTATTTTATTTATTTATTTTTGGTTGTAGATGTCGTTGTTGTTTGCAGGCCCTGTGTTTGTGGCTCAGCACCCTAGCCACTGAGCTACAGGCACCAATCTAATTACACTTATTCTAAATGACATTTTAGGCTTAATTCACATAAAGAGAATTGGCTTTACTACTATTTTCAGTAAAACATTGATGTATCCAGCAATTAATTGTAGGATACATACTGTCTGTTGCCTTGTGCAGCTTAATGCTTGGTCAGAGAGATGGACTAGATTTGTCTACATGGAACTTATGGTCTATGGAAAAAGGCAGTACTGAAAAGGGATTATGAGTGTATGAGTTTTAAGGCAAAAAAGAACAAATAGATTTATTTGTAAAAAAATAATTTCAAGTAAAAACATTTGCTGAGTGATTATTTTTTAATAATTCGATGTTTCAAAGTTTCTGTACAAATATAAACTACTTGATGTTCTTTACTGCTGTACCATAATAGTCTGCATTCTCTTTTGAAAAAATAGTACACCCCAAATGTAATACCTTTATTATTATTACAACAATTAAAAACATTTAGTTGACACTGTTTAAGTATTTTATGGGGACGGACTTTATTTTTTTCAAAGTAGCTAGATGTTGTGTTGGGCGCCAATAGTCCCAGATACTTGGGAGGCTGAGGCAGGAGTATCAACTGAGCCCAGTGGTTTGCAGTTGCTGTGAGTGAGGCTGATACCAAGGCATTTTTGCTCGAGCAACAAAGTAAGAGTTTGTCCAAAAAAATACAAAAATAAATAAAGCAAAGATTATTCTGTGAGGCAGGTGCTAATTCTTTCCCTATTTTGCGTTGCAATTTCAGTTTTTGAGTGTAAGTTACCACAATTATCAAGCTTGAAAAGATAAATGTTGAGTCAACAGTATGATGATTATGAAGTTGCATGTTTTCAATTAATTAATGTGTTAGGCAGATGTGAAAACATTTTGAGGAATAATTATCCCTCTAACTACCACAATTTCAAAGAAACTTGGATTTCAAAGAAATATCTGTAATACCTCTAACTAGGCTGTGAGATGGCAAAGAGAGAAACATCATTATGGAGAACATTGTGATTCTTTATCATAATTTTTATTTTGTTAAAGGTGAAAACATGATTCAGGAACAGATTGTCAGAGGAATTATCTTTCCTCCCCTTCGTTTCAAGATGAGACATTTTCTAAGCATGGTAATGATGTCTTTTAGCCTCCTTATTCATTCCACAGTAGAATAATTTACCTGCTTGTTAAGTCTTGAAAATAATGCATACAGTTTATTCTACAGAACTCTCTCTTCACTTCTGCAATTTCTCTTCTACTATTTGGAGGTCTGCCCTAATTTGTGAAGTCTATAACTGAATGGAAAAGTCAGCTTATATGTGACGTTCAGAACTGCTACCTCATTTAATTAGGATTTAGTATGAATGGCCTTGGATATGTTGGTCTTTTAATCCTATTCCTTCCTGAATGATTTTTAATTATTTCAGACCTTGTTAAAAGGAGATCTTATCCATTGGATTTCATTGGACAACTAATGTGCATATTATTTTTGCATACTTATTCCATTTTGAAATCCATTTACTAAAATGCAAGATTGAATTATTAACCACATTGTCCTCCTAATGCAGTTTATCTAATAAATCTTTGAGGTTATCTTAGTATGGAACAATGTGCCTTGCCCTCATGTTAATAGTATTTAAAACCACAATATCAATTAATTTTACGATACGAAAAAAAGTTAAAGTGCAAAATATAAAGCGGACGCTTAGGCCTTCATGTTTAAGTGTATAATAAATTTGCAGCCAACCTTTCAAAACTAAGTATTCGAATTCAGGCTTGAACACAAAAAATTATGAGCGAATCCCAATACCTTATACTTACAGTAGCAATTTGAAGCTTCCATGGACTAGGGAGATCAATTATTCACTTACTGACTGTCATAGGAAACCCTTTTAAATAGGATCCTGATTGAAGTATTTTTCCTCTTAAAAAGATTAAAAAGAAGCTTTTATAAAAATATTCCATTAGCACCTCTACTTTAAGATGCGAGTACAACTGCCATTTAGAAACCTTCCCTGGGAATATTTTCATCTCAAGGTAGATCCTCTTCTTTTTTAATACAAAAATTTCAATTAAGATTTATTCGGGATGAGGCAAATTAAGGAACTGTTGTTATAAACAAACAAATGACCTCTATTGATTTACTTTTCATGGCACATCTTGGGGGTTAGGAGTAGAGAATGGTTATTTAAGGAGCTCAATCGCTCTGCAGGGTGTAAACGAAGGTGGGCAAAGGATGGGTTCAGCTCAGCTACCTCCGTATGGATGATTGTGACTACGGCGGCATCAATGCCATTACCCCACATATACTGCTCATTGTAATCTGTATTCTAAATCTAAGAGAATTTAAATGACTTAACTGGTAAGGCCTTAGAGTAATGGTGAATAATTTAATTGTATCAAGGCATCTCCTTAGTCATATGAAAAGTGAAAATATACTGAGATGTGTATGTGCATGCAACAGACATATTTATTATATATTGCGATTCACGCCTGTTTCTTACTATTATCTGAGAGAATGGGGGCCTAGGCCCTTAGTTTAATGATTAAGATAGACAGAACTCCGAGGTCAGAGTCCAGACATAGTATAATTAACCCCGCTGTGAGCCCTTACTCCTCATCAGAAGTAATAGTTGTTACATTGTGCGTCACTCCGGTCATTGCGCGGCAGGCCCTGGTGGTCCATGTGGACCCTAGGGTGGGAGAGGGCTGTAAGTCACTCATGAAGAGGCGAAAGACATTGGGACTCTTCCTAAAGTGGGGTTTCCTCCTGAAATCCAGGCCCAAAGTGAGGCGTGTGGTCGCCGGGCCCTTATGTTGGTCTTGGATAGAGCGTAAGGGGCAGGCTGTGTGGGAAGCCGCTGCTCCAGACCGGAAGGGGCTGTGCAGCTCAGCGCAGGGGGCAGGACCCCAGGGGGCAGCCCCGAGCCTGGCAGGAGAAGGCAGCTCCGGGGCACCTAGTGAAGAAAGTCCCAGACACGCTCTCAGACGACTTCTCAGGGGTCCCGATTCTGCATTCTGTAGGTGTGGGCTCAAGCCAATGACAATTCCCAAAACTTCCCATCACTTCCTTCCACTGAGTATGGACCGTAGAACTCTGAGATGAGGATATAAAGAAATGTGGTTTATTAATAACTCATAAAATTAAAAGTCTTAAACCAGAAAATAGGCAAAGCTTACTCTTACTTCTTGTACTAGAACTACAGCAGGTCTTCCTATGACTTACTGTGTGTAAATTAATCATTTCTGAGGGGAGAGTTCAGTCACGTTTCTGTCTGGCCCCTATGTATCTTCTCTTGCCACTTTCTGGTTTATTTTTCCATGTATCTTTCTTTCCAGTTTCTCAAGGTTAACTGCAGTGGTGTGAACACGCAGCCAGCATAGCATGTTTTGAAATGAGAAATGCCTATATGAATTCAAATTCTACCAACCTGAATGATCATTTCCCCCAGCATGGATGCCCCTTTCCAGGCCAGCTCACATTCAATGGCTGATTCCAGGAGTACGATCAATATCCCTACTTATCACCTTGTGATCTTTCCCTGACTTAGTTACATTTCCTCTATACGTTTCTGAAATAATTAATTCACAGGATATTTGTGAGGATTAGATGGAATAATGTCTATAGGGTCATTTGAATAATGACTAGCACATTATCAAGTGCTTAGTGAATGTAACTCTTCTCTCTGAGAATTTGCTGTGAACTAGCTTTCTGACTTTTCATAATTACAGTCAATCAAAATCCACATGTATATTTCAAACCCATTTCCAGTCCTGGAATTCCTCTTCCCAGTTAGAGATTTAATATAGGGAAATCTAGGTTAAAAGCTCAATGGCTCAGCGTTAAATTTCCCTCCAGTTAATTCCCTATTTTATTTTCAATCTTACTGGAAATCTGTGGAAATTTGCTTCTTATGATTCCTGTGTCCCATCCCACAATTGACGTTTAATGTTTCTGCTTTTCCTCATGTGACTTTGATTACTGTGAGGATAATACTGATTCTCTGTTGGGTCACAATGCCTACATAGAAAATTTTACATAAAATCCTGCATCCATAAAAATAAATTCAGCAATTATTATTTTGAGTTGCATTGCCCAGGGGGATAAGTGATACATAGAAAGTCAAAGTCACTTGTCTGAGGTCAGTGGGCTGGGATGGTCCGGGACTAACTCTGGCTCCCTGGGCAGTGACTTTCCTCTTACCCACTGTTTGCTGCTGCTCCCCAGGAAAGGGTTGGCATAGTCTCTAGCACTAAGGACACTCTAAATAAATGTAGTTACTTTTCCCCCATTCCATGTTTAAGTTACATTTTTCTGATACACTCCACGGTAGTGCTAAGGCTGGTAATCGTGCTCGAGTCCCCACTTCTCCTCCTTGTCCCCCGATTCCCTGCCTTGGACTGACTTGCCCTCTATCCTGACGCAGGAACCCCCACCACCTTGCTGCACGGTGCATTCTCATCTCTTCCAGACTTATCCTTTCTCAATCGTGGGTCTGCCATTCGAGACTGGCATCCAGTTTATGTCTATGACATATCCATAAAAAACTAGTTAAGGTCTTTCCATGTTATGACAGGCCGGGTTTTCTGTTAGTGCAAAAGATCTCTCTTTATCCAAGGCTGCTACCATTCCCTTTTATTTCAATTGATTAAGGAGGCAGACGTAGTTTTGTAAAATGGATGAGTTGCATTAGGCTGAAAGCAGGGCGTTTAGTGTACTCGTCAACGGGATAGTGCCCTCTTACCCAACAGGTAGCTTTTAAAAAAAATCCCTCAGCCCCTCACCCGCCTCACCCTTCCCACTTTTATCTATGTCCATTTTGCCTCTTTATAATTATGCCCATCGTTCTTCTCCCACTTATAAAGGAGAATGTGTGGTATTTGTTTTTCCATTCCTAAAATAATCACTTAGGAGAGTGGGATCTCTAGATCTACTCAAGTTCCTGGAAAAGACATGATTTCACTCCGCTGTGTGGCAGAGTGGTGCTCCACTGCACACAGACCTCAGGCTGTCTCTATCCCCCATCAGTTGGGATTGGTTGGGTGGACCCTGCACACGTGCAGCTGTGAAGTGTGCCACAATACACGTCCCGTGCTGGCGTCTTTTTATTGGAATGCCTGCTATTCCGGGGAGTGGATACCTAACAGTGCGGTTGCTGGAGCAAATGGCAGGTCTACTTATAGTTCTTCAGGGAATCTCCGTACTATTTATTCTCCATAAAGATTGTCCTAACTGACCTTCCCACCGACAACATATAAGAGACCCCCTTTCACTGTTTCTGCGCCAACATCAATTGTTTTTTAATTTTTGAATAATGCCGATTCTGATCGGGATAGGTGGCATTTTGCTGTGTTTTTATTATAATTTGCATTTCCCGGATGATAGTAAAGTTGAGCATTTTTTCTTTTTTTAATAATTTTGAAGAAATCGCATATATTTTGTCAACTTTTTTTATTAGGTCATGTAGACATACATCATGGATACATTTAGGCCTTTGTGGGATTCAATGTGTTGATTATTTGTACAGATTGGAGTGCATACATCCTACTAATTAACAAAGCTTTCACCTCATTTGCTTAATCGCAATGTTAAGACTTTTAATGGAGGTTTTTTTGCTCATTTGAGGTTTTTGTATATTCTGGATATTAGCCCTGTCAGATGTATTGTTTGTGGGTATTTTTCCTCATTCTTTAGGTTGTCTCTATACTCTGATTATTATCTTTTATGTGCAGGAAGTTTTCCACTTAAGTCCAATTTATTTATCTTTGTTGGTGGTGTATTTCACTTTGGGTCTGGGTCATGAATTCTTTGCTTAGGTGATGTCTAGAAGAGTTTTTCCTACAATTAGTTCCAGAATTTTTATGGCTTCTGACCTTACATTTATTTAGGTCCTTAAGCCGTGCGAGTTAATTTTTCAGATATGGAGAAAGAGAGGGTTCTGTTTCATTCTTCTGCACATGGCTGTCCAGTTCTCACAACACCCTTTATTGAATAGGATGTCTTCTCCCCAATTCATGTTTTTGTCCACTTTGTCAAAAATCAGTTGTATAAAGCTGTCTGATTTTATTTCTGGGTTCTCTATTGTTTTCCACTAGTCTATGTCTCTACTTTTATATCAGTTCCATGCTGTTTTTGTTACTACAGCCTTGTAGTATAATTTTTTTGATAAATAAATTCAGTAGAGTCTCAGTTTACAAAATCACAAATAAGTAACATTTCTACACAGTCAAGTTGTTATCAGCATCAAGATAACAGTTGGTTATAGCATCATGAACAGTAATTCATGATAGCCATAAAGGAAATAAAATACCTAAGAATACACTTAATCAAGAAGGCCAGAGCTATTATTTTACCTGGGTTTAGGATTAGAATCACTCTTGCTTTTATCAAACCCAGCTACTGGGTTTGTTTTTGGCAGACACCCTGGGCTGCCTGTTCCTTCAGTGACTGCCCTAGTCTAGAAATTTATGTCATTCAAAATTTACCACCCCTTTCCAGCGAATTTATACTGAACGACTGACCTATTCAGATATCTTACGCATTTCAGCCTAATTGGAACTATTCTGAAAACCACTGTAGAAACTGAGCCCCCTGTGAATTTGCTCAAGTATCCTATTGGCTTTGTATCATAGCTAGTATCTCCATCAGACCAATTTTTCTTCCTTCCCATGGGTATCTATCCCATGGACACATTTAATAACCACCCTACATACTAGATTTTATCTCAGACGCTGCTTACAGGGGGATCACAGTCGTTTCATTATTTCATTAACTCAAAACAAAGTCGTTTCATTATCTCATATCTTTCCAGGGACTTTGAACTCTGCCTCTTTTAAGTTTTGTGTTTGTTTTTTACCCATATTCAGGTCAATTCTGTATTCAGAGTATACACCGTCTCCCTCTCCACTCCACATCCTCTAACCTCCTCCCTCATTCTAGCCACACACAGCGGAGGGCTAAGGTGACAGTCTGCAGGACGCACCTGCACTGTGGATTCCACTTCTCGCTGCCTCCTGAGGACGCCCCATTTGTTGGTAAACATGTCATTATACTAAATCTACACTTGTCAAGATTCACCATATAATCTGACTTCAAATTACATTTACATTTTCACATTCAAACAACACTGGCATTAGTTTTTAGATAAAAGTTTGTTCCTGTAGAACTCTTAATTGTTTAACATCGGGGACACCCCTTACCCTGGTTCTGCCCCAATTCTGCAGCTACTGCTTTCTCTCTGTTAGGAGTTTCTCCTCCTCTCCCCAGTGTTAAAAGTCCTCGTGGATTCTTATGGTCCCATCCCACGACTGTTTCAATTTCTATACTTTATGTTGTTTTTGAATAACATTTTTGCCTAACTTCAAATACTTTACAATGTTGATGCAATATTTTATAGGAACTGATTCTTGCTGAAGGTAAAAGCACAATAAACAAGGTTAAACCAGGGGAGAATTTATAAATAGAATTAGGGGGATCATAGTTCAAAGACATTACAGTAGAGAATTTTATAGAAATGACAAAGGACAACAGTTTTCAGAACACCATGCATGCTCAACAGAATAAATGTATTTTTTATATTTATGTGTATACACACACATATACCCATGCCCACATGTAGATATAATATTACAAGACTCCAAAATTACAAAAAGAATAAATCGTAAAATATTCAAAAATGAAATTGTATAATTTCTGTAAAAAAATAAAATTTCACACTGATAGTATAATTCTCAACAGCCGTGTATGTGGAAGACATGAATGCTAGGGCATCTTCAAGTCACCAGGGGGTGGGGGAACAATGTCCGACCTAAATGTCTCCTACTGAAGAACAAGGGATAAATAAAATAGTGTCCAAGGAGCAAACTATTAAAATTGACCAGGATGGATTTCTTTGTTTAAAAGCTCTTTAGCAAGGAAGTTTCACCCAGAATCAAAAAATGAAATATAAAAAGCAAAAGCATACACATATCTTATTAAAAGTTACTCTCTATAAGAATGAACTTTTTAAATGTTTGAATAATGGTTTTAAAACATGAACGTATTAGATGGGGTATTTATTTTCTAAAGGTAGTTTTGCTGCGGCAGCCCTGGAGTAGGATCTCCTTCCCTGGGGCAGCAGGCTCTGAGATGAGATAGGGAGAAATCTGTAAGGAGTGAGCGTATGTCTTGGAAGGGCATTTACTTATAATATCCATTATGTGCTGGGTTTTGCTAAGTATTGGAGTGTTTTTAAATATAAAAAAAAATCTGTTTTCCTACATTTTCTCATCAGAAATTTAGGATTAAAAAAATGTGTTTGCCAGCAATGGAACTAAACTTTGGTATTTAATCTTTGTGTAAATACATCTGTTAAAATAGGTCTCAAGGAAATATGACCGATTTACTTCAATATCGTTGACATAGAATTCTATGATTTTCAAAGGATAAGGTCTAATTAACCAACTTAAGTATTACTCACTCATCTTGAGCCCCCTGTTTTAGTTTCCATATATTAAATCTGTATAAAATGTTCAACTTTCCCCCAAATTAGGACACTGTTAAAACGTATTTTTTATGTGCTTTAAAATTCTACAAGGTAAAATAAAAGTCACATCTAATAATGAGGTATAAAGCATAATTCATATTCTCAAGTTGCCAGGAAATAAAAACAAAATATTTCAATGTACTTTTGCATCTATTTCTACCCTGTCATATTTGAATTATATACTAGCACTTAAATTCTTTTTTTCACTTTTTTTTTTTTTTCTACAAGCATTGTATAACAACTTTATGAATTTCGTGGAAGTGAGAAATGACCTCACTCTTTTAAATGTTTCCCCAGCATTACTGGTTGGGCTGAGGGCAACAGGTGAATACAGGACACAGAGAAATTGTGAGAAAATTGGCTTTAAATATACATGGGTGTGAAATTGAGAAAAGAATATAAATATAAATTGAGATTTTGTTAACTCATACATGCCCAATTTGTATGTATTAACAAAATGATGTAAAGAATTCTAGCTAAATACTGTTAAAAATCTGAAACAAGGCTTATCTACTCATTCTAGTTCTTGGTATATACCTCAAAGAATGGAAAGCAAAGATTTAAACACCTGTCTGTATATTAATGTCCATACCAGCGCTGTTTACAACAGCCACAAGGTAGAAAAATCCAATGTCTATCAAGACATGAGTTAATAAACTGTGGGGTATAGAGACAGCAGAATATAAATCAGCCTGAAAAGGAAGAATATTTTTCTATATTCTTCTGTCTTCACTGGAAGACATTGGGGTAACTATTTACATTGTGGTAATTTAGTATACCAGCAGCTATAGAAACACTTAACTAAAATGAGTTAGACTCAATCTTGCACCATTGTTCTTATGTGACTTAGCCCAAATAGTTACATCTGTAGAAAGGGAAGACACACCTGTGGTAACCACTGTCTGGGGAATACGGGGGCATGATTACATAAAGGGTACCGAGTTCCAGTTCGGGAATGAGTTCTGGAGTTAGGTAATGGTGATAGCTGGCAACAGTGTGAGTATACTGAATGCCGCTGAACTGCACACGTTAAACTGGTTAAATGATACATTTTATATTATCTATATTTTATGACCCTCAAAAATAACAATATAACTATGTATCATATTTACCTTCTGATTGTCAACAGTTCTTGTATTAGCTATCATCACTTAAAAACTCCAGGGATTATACACACATCAGTAATATTACCTTACATTATAGATTTCAAAACCTTATGAATTGCCACCATTTAGTGATAGTATCTGGGCCTCTAGCTGAGTGACAGAGGCGTTGAAATGAGATCCGCATTCCTGTAAAGCCAAGGGAGATGTGCATAATTTTCACATCAAATCTTTTGGGGGACCATGACCAGGATTTTTATGACATTTTAATTACATTTAAATTTTGTATTAATATTTGAATTTACCAGAATTTAGCAAGACATTGCTAAAATGTCTTTCAGAGGTGGATAGAATATTTTTAAAATGTAATTGTCTTCCAAATCCTTAGAACTAATTTTGGTATATAAGGTTATCATATTAGGGTACTTGTATTTTTTTTTTTCTTTTTTGCAGTTTTAGCCGAGGCTGGGTTTGAACCCGCCACCTCCAGCATATGGGGGCCAGCATCCTACTCTTTTGAGCCACAGGTGTTGCCCCATGGTACTTGTATTTTTAACCTGGTAAGCCACATGTAATGACAGGACTTTTAGCCATAGGCGCTATATAAAATGGTGCTACCTTTTTTTTTTTTTTTTTGAAAGTTAAGTGTTTCTATAGCTGCTGATACACAAACATTGCCAGGATTAATCAGATATAGTACATCTTTGCTGAGGCATAGTCCAGTCAACCACTTTGTTTTAGTAGAAAAAGTTCTGGTCTTTTCATATCAGTTTATCTGGTGAACAAGGATTGTCAGCACAACTAACTGTAGAATTCTGTAGAGTAGGCGGCTAGCCCTGGGATGTTTTAAGAGGTGGTGCAAAATGTTTGCAAAGGGAGACATTGTTATTTATCAAATATCGGGAACGCCAACTGGATATGATTACAGATGAAGTAATCCTCCCACAGGACGTAGGCATTTTAATTATAGTTAAGCATATGGGGATGGTTGATAATTATTTATAGAATTTAGTGAGTTCATATAGCTTTAGGGAAGTTGTAGGGATTCAAGACATCCTTGGAAAACAGGTGAAAAAAGAGCAATAGTGGATTGTCTTCCTGTAAATAGATTTCTTTGTGAAGGACTGAATTTAATTCATTCCTTACAATTCTATGAATTTTCTTTTGCAAATAATAATTTTGTAATTTATTTTCTCTAGTAGAAATCTCGTATAGGCCTCATCTGCCTTTGGAAGATGTCTGCGTTTCTGGAATAATGTATCAGGGAATTCTTTAATGATTTATATCCACAAAATTTAATGTCCTTTCTCTTATTTAGCCCCCTCTCCTGCCCTCCCGATGCCTTTGTGTATGTACACAACATCAAACTCACTGCCTGAAGTATCAGATGTTTTTCCAAATCTTTATCATTTCACATGCTACTTTTTTATCTGGGTTGTGGGTAGACATTTTTACATATTAGATGGTAAAATTTCTGGTTAATTACTATCTGAGGCATTTGACCTATAAATTAGCATTTCCATCATTTCCTGGCTTGGGGAGACCATCAAAAAAAGTTAACCACCATAAATAAATACATCTTTCATTTTTTATCAATTTAAGGACAAAGTGGGATGAAGTTACGGTGAGTGACATTAGTTCTTTCGTGTCCCTTTTGTAATGAAAACCCTTAGTACACATAAAATGTTTAAATGATACTTACCTTTGTTTTTAAAAAATACGGATCAGGGTAATTTATTGTTTTATAGATCTCTCTCTGCTAGCTATAAATTAAAAAGTAAGCTCTTTGAAAATGTAGTTCGCTTGGTTCAAAAACTGTTGGTTACATAATACTTCTTTAAACAAAATATATTCACTTCAGTTTATACTCAATGTACTGAAAAGAATAAATTTGTTGACAAGAAAAAAAATGTGACAGAGGAGTTGGGGGAAAATATATAATTTTTTCATTCAATTAGAAATTGGAAAATGGTCATAAAGTTTCACAAACCTTTCCAAAAATAACATCATTTTTTGCTGAAAAGCCTTTCTGGATCTTAAGCAAAGCTTAACACAACAAACACTAATTTAATCTTGTTCACATCTGTGGGAATAAGAAGAAACCAAGTGATGTATTGTTTCTTGTTAACGTAGCAGGTATTTTTAGCCAACTGAGAGGTCTAAAGTAGGAGCAATGAAGGACCATTGAAGATGCTTGGGGGAGGAATTCCTACATTTTTCTATAAAAATATGCATAGAAAAAGTAGCTACATAAGAAATAGTAGCTATGTAATCCGTGATAATTCTTTTTGATACTCTAGACTTCAGTTGTAACAGAGTTTCAAATAAATTTGTCTCATGTATTTATTTTTGTCATCCTATGCTTACTTTGCCAAAGTTCTTTTCTCTAAATTCAGCAGAATAAGAATTTGACGTCATAATCCTGTATATTCTGAAGAAACAACTGTATATTCTATACGAGACAAGAAAGCTATGTACTCATGTATAAAAATATCAGACTGACTTCTGCATCAGAAACTAACCTCAATGCAAAATTGAGATATCCTGTGGACTTAAAGCACAATTTCAATTAGCTGTGATCACTGAATTCTTTTAAAATACATTAAGCAGACCTACTTTAGGTTATCATACTGTATACAACATAAAAAAGGAAAAGGAATCTTTAAATTGTTATTATTGTTTAGAAAACATTTGTAGTTTTTATGTGGACTCCTGTTAGCATTGTCACATATCAGGATAAAGTATGTGCTTTGACCTATTTCTGAATTCTTTACTTTTCTCTATCTATTTTCACATTCTTGTGTCAAATCAAGTTTTTTTTTCTGTTATCAATTTTTAATATCTAGCTGTGTTTAAGTTTTATCACCTTGACAATTTCCAGACTTTTGTGTTTCTAACCAAATGATAAAATGACCCAGTCACTTTCAATACAAAAATGTGCTCAGTTTTTTATTAAGTAGAATGTCAATTTGGGGATAACTGGTTTCTTTCCATTATCGAATCTTCCAAAGCATGACCGTTGTATAACTCTCAATTTTCTCAAGGATTCTTTAACTTCTCTCAGTAATGATTATAGTTTCTGGTGTAGAGGTCTTGCAAGTTTTTTATTCGATAAATTTTTGGTTACTGGAATTTTTTGTCTTCATGCAGCGTGCAGGTAGGGAAGAGCATGCATCGTAAATGTAAATTTGACCCTGCACACGTTTCCATAAAGGACCTTTGGATAAAGCACCAGAGTGGTGTCAAATGAGTGGAATGAAAGCCACTCATTCCCCTGCAGGGGCCGTGGCAGCAGACTGGAGGGTGCTACACTGTACCGGGGGGGGGGGGGGAGCAGATCAGCTACTACACACGGGGAGAGCATAGCTTTGTAAACCTCAAGATAAAAGCTGGAGTGGAGAACATCTTTAGTGCTTCCTTCCCACCTCCCTCAGCTGCTGTGCTCTGCTCATCCTCACCAACAGGATCCCCGTGTCAACAAGGAGAGCTCGAAAGTGTCAGCCCGGCCAGACTCACAGGTGCACCTCCTCCAGACAGGAGGACAAAACCAAAAGGTAAATACTACTCTCACTGCCAATAGCAGGGTCTAGTTTTCCTATCATATAAAAGATATTACTTAATCTGGCATCTTTTACTCCAAATTATGCTTGCTAGAGTTATTCATATATTTTCAGTAATAACAAATGATTTGCAGACAGTATTGACAGTGTCATTGATGATTATGTTTATCAAAAGCTTTTTTTTTTTTTGTTTTTACAGGGGGCTGTATTTACAATTACTCTCTCAAGTAGGAAGTAAGGTTCTCAGACTTCCAAGTCGAAATGCTTGCAATTAGAAGACAGTAATTCACATGGACTTTAATTGTAGATGAACAACCGTCTTCAAAAGCGACTGTGCAGACTAAGCCGTGAGAGCTGCACACTGCTTGTCTTTCAGAATGAAATGACACCACGGGAACCCGGGACAGCTGCACACCCAGGACGGCTGGCCAGACTGGAGCAGTTTCTCAGACGAGCTTCCCGAGGTCCACTGAGCTTACTAAGCAATCTCGACAGCTCCCTTGAGAATTTCAGTCACCGAGAAATGATGAATCAATATTCAAGTTTCGAACTTTAATCATAATGACGCAATATTAAATTTACCAAACTTTAGATTATGTGACAGCTGTGCAATGTGTGAAATCATCAAAACAAAACCCTTTTTCCTCCCCTCGAGAGCTTTTTATTAGTTGCCTACAATCTTAACACTGGCGATGAACCAGAAAGGAAACGAAGCAGGATGGATACGGTTTGTAGCATGTTAAAATAGCGCTGGAATTATAGAAGGCTTAGAAAATTGAAAATTTGACCAATTGTGTTGTCCATGCCATTAACAATGTGTTTATATTATTTCCAAATAAAATTTAGGGATACAGGAGGCTGCAAAATAAAAAATTTGAGAATTTCTGTTCTGGATTCTGTTTCCCCCCATCATGAGACTACTTTTTGTTCTACTATAGATTTTAAATTGTCAAAATATACAGTGTTTGTTTTGAAACCTCTGGGTCTTTCTCTTTTTCTCTCTCTGTCGGGGGAGTCGTCATCTAGAGTCCAGAAATTCTGGTTATTTCAGAAACATTTTTCCTGGGGATAAAAGCAAAAAAAAAAAAAAAAAAAATTCAGAACTATTCCTGATTTTACCCTTATTTATAGTACCTTTCAAAAAAAGGGCTGTATTCTAAGAATACGATGCATTATTTTACAACTTAAAAGAACACTGTGGTTCTTCAGGTGTAACTTAATTGCACTGAATATGTGCAATTATTTATGTTACTTAATTAAATACGATCTCCAACAACGTGGTGATAATCTGGCTTCCTAATAGTAGAGCTGACCCATTTGCACACATATCGGTAATGATTTAAACAACACACAACCTGTTCCTATTCTGCAGCCCTTTTTATTTCCATGCTCATGTGTACCTGGGCATTTCTTCCTGGACCTGGCTTTATTTCAAGTCCCTTTCTCTGCGGCTTATTTCTCTCTCTCCCTTCAGACATTTCCTTAATGGAGTTTGGAGAAGTCGATAAGGAAACCCCAGAGGTTACTGAATTTCATAGTCAATCACCTCGTGCGGCTTGATCACTACGACCTCCTCACCTCAATATTCTTCTCTCAAAGGGAGACGATCCGTGGCACTTATCTTCTCTCTCGGACGCTCAGGAATTTCTCTCGTTCACTTTTTCTCACCTATGTTGTATTGCTCGGATGTAAGTTGCACATTGTGTGAAATGATTTTCCTTTCGGAAAAACGAGGCCACTCGACGATGTGTCCCGTCTCCTTGTTAAACCAATCAGATGGCTTGGAATATTTTGGCTCTAGTCATCGGTTTTTCAATATTTTTCTTTCTTCCTGCGTTAAATAACTTTCTTGATTGGTTTTAAATTTCACTGATTCTTTTACGTGACTTAGCAAAGCTACTGAGTCCGCCTTTTCCTATTTTTATTTGTTATTGTCATTTTCTCCTGTAGCATTTTGACTTGTATCTTTAAAATAACCTTTTTGAATTTCAGACTAATGCTAGGGTGCAAATGATCGGGCGGCGTTGTTTGCATAGCTAAGGTAAATTTCAAGGTGTAGTTGAGCCTTTCAACCAGGGGGGTGTGCTGTATACCCACGCATGGTGCCTTTAGGCGCGAATTTACAAGTCCCCTCCCGCCCTGTCTGCCCCCCCACCACTTGAATTTAATTGTGATTTTTTTTTCCCCCTCAAATTAGTCTTATTACAAGATTAAATGAGACAGGGAAGTCAGCAACGAGAAGGCAAGTTTTGAGCAAAGGCTTGAAGTGGAATTGGGAGCAGACATGAGGTCACAGGAGGAGGTTCTAGGCTGCAGGGACGAGCACAGAGGTCTAAGCTGGGAGAATTTATACAATTGTCAAGAACAGAAAAAGGAACAAAAGTGAGCAAGAATGAGGAGAGGAGTTCTCAGGGTTGACAGGGTGAGGATAGGTCTATAATTAGCCTTGCAAAACGACCATTTTCCCTAAGCTATTTTGGTTCCCTCAGATTTTACCGCTCAAGTGTAACAATCAGACTTAACCAGGCCCTTCACAAGTGCCGCCAACAGCTGTGTCTTGAATCAGAGCACCTGAAGACCCCGTGACTGAAACTCACACAACCTGACTTCAATCCGCAGCCTCCGGTAAAGGCCTTGCCCTTATCAATCAGGCAGGCGGACTTGAGACTGTTTCTTCCTCCTCCTGACAGTTTTCTATCCTTGGCATGAAAATCCTTCCTTCCTCGGCAATCCTCATTGCCACTGTCACTGGCTCTGGTCAGGGAGTGACGGCGTCTGGGCTGGACGTGTTTGCACGGTAAGAACTTTTAACTTTATTTAATGACATGGAAACTACTCGAGGATTTGTAAGCAGATATTTTCCGTGATATGACTTTCACATTTGATATGTGTTCCAATGTTGGAATATCAGGAGCAAAGGCAGGAAAACCAGGGGCAAAGCTGTTGCAAAAATATGAGAAAGAAATACCGACTCAGGTGACATCAATGAAAGTTTAAGAAGTGGTCGGGTTTGGGTCATATTTCTTTTAAGTGAACCCAATGGAGGCAGAGATTTCGAGAGAGAAATCAAGGAAACTTGCTGGGGACTGCATGGCTGGATGGTTGGCTTTGCTGTCAGTGATGCTAATCTCAGGGAGAGGGGCATCTGTGATGGGGGTTGGAGTTAGTTTGGGCACATATTAAAATTCAGATGTCTTGGCTCAGCGCCTGTGGCTCAATCGGCTAAGGCGCCAGCCATGTACACTTAAGGTGGCCAGTTCGAATCCCCAGCCCGGACCTGCCAAACAACAATGATGGCTGCAACCAAAAAATGGCCAGGCGTTGTGGTGGGCACCTGTGATCCCAGCTACTTGGGAGGCTGAGGCAGGAGACTCGCTTGAGCCCAGGAGTTGGAGGTTGCTGTAAGCTGTGATGCCATGGCACTCTACCCAGGGGGACAGCTTGAGGCTCCGTCTCAAAAAAAAAAAAAAAAAATTTAGATATCTATTAAACAACTTGGTAGAAAGGAACCTGGGGTCTGCAAGCCAATTAGGCTAACAGTGTTACCTTGTGACTTTTCTCGGTATGTGCAATATTTAAACGTAGGATAATTAATATTATCATCAGGGAATTCTTAAATTTTATAAGGAACACTATTCACTGGAGTTTCCTGGAAGCAAAAATTCTGCTGGAAGGAATATGTGTATAGAAATGCCTGATCCTGATATTTAAAGAATAGAATATAGCTGGTGCTGCTTAGTTTGCTGTAAGAAATTAGCTCTAGACATCCTTGCCACAGGTGAACAGATTTCTAATATGGATACTAATTATAGAACCTATCAAAGTCAAATTTTTGTCCAGTTACAAACATATCTTAATAGATGAATTTTAGAATAGTTTTGAACTTGCAGAGAAAATGGGCAGACAGCATTCTCGTGTCATCCCTTTCACTCAAGAGGTTCCCCAATTCTTAGCACCTCCCATTACTTTGATTTTTTTTTTTACAGTTAATTAACTAATATTAACATATCCTTATTAACTGGTGTCTGTGGTTTGTTCAGATTTCCCTTGCTGTACTTTTTGCTCATGTCCTGTCCTGGGATTCCATCCAGCATTAACACTGAGTTGTTACCTCCTTTTAGGCTTCTCTGGGCTGTGCTATTTTTCTAGACTTTTCCATATTGTTTTGGATTACCTGACAGATTTAAGACATTGTAGGATAGCCCCTGTAAGTGCTGAATTACTCGTATATTAATGCTTATTCTGCATTAATTGATTACTTGATATAATATCATTTTTCTTCTTTAACTTGCTGAATTGGTAAATTGCATTAATTGATTTTTGAATGTTAAAACCAGCCTTGCATGCTTGGGAAAAATTCCTACTTTTTCCTGACTTTCAATTACTCTGACACATTGTGAGATTTAATTTGCTAAAAATTTGTTTAGAATCACAGAATCTGTTTTCACGAGCAATATTGCTCTGTAGTTTTGTTTTGTTGTTGTCATCCTGTCTTGACTTGAATTTAATTGTAGGGCAATGCTGGCCTTGGAGAATGAGTTGGGAAGTATTCCCTCTCATTCCATTTTCTGGTAGAAAATTATAGGGGAGTCATAGCATTTCTTCTATAAATATTTGGTAGAATTCTCTAGTAAAACCATCCACGTCCAGTGCCTTCTTTTTTGAAAGGTTATTAATTATTAATTCAATTATTTCTGTAGATAAAGACATTTTTGATTGTTTGTACTTGTATGAATTCTGGTAGTTTTTCTTTTTCAAGAAAAGCTTTTATTTAAGTTAATGTATTTGTGGCATAGAGTTGTTCATAGTACTCCTTCATTGTTATTTATTTTATTTTCTTAGAGTTGTAGTTTGTTGTTGCCCTCGGTAGGGTCCCGTGGAGTTGTAGATCATAGCAACTTCAAACACCTGGGATCAAGGGGTTCTCTGGTCTCTGCCTCCTATGTAGCTGAGCTGCCACAGTGCCTGGCTGTTTTTTGAGATGGGATCTTGCTGTTGCTCACACTGGTCTTGAACTCCTGAGCTCAAGTGATCTGCTTGCCATGGCCTCACAGAGTGCTGGGATTAAGGTGTGAGCCACTGCGCCTGCCTTTATTATTATTTCTTAATGTCTATGTTATAATTAGTAATGAGTCTTCTTTTGTTTCAGAGATTAGTAGTTTTTATCTTTTCTCTTTTAATTAACAAATTATGTTAGCCTGACTAAAGTATTAATTTGGCATATCTTTTCAAAGAACAAGTTTTAGGTTTCATACCTATTCTATTTTCAATTTCATTGATTTCTATTCTAAATTTGGTTATATTTACACAGTTAAACTGCTCTGCTTCCTTGAGGGACAAAAGGGTTCCCATTTCTCTTTCTCTAGCTTGATAAGGTAGAAGCTTGTATCTTTGGCTTTTGAGTTTTTTTCCTCTAATTTATACATTTTCTTTTCTCTAATATATACAGGCTGTACATTTCTTTCTAAGCATTATGTTCATTGCATGCCAAGACTTTCGAAACGTTGTCTTTTAAATTTTCTTCAAAATATTTCTTAAATTTTCTTGAGACTTCTTTTGCCCATGTGTTATGTAAAAGTATGCATTTAATCTCTATTTTTTTTTTTGCGATAGTGAATCTATATAAGTATCTATTCACTTTCTGTTCCTGAATCTGAGAAAATACTTTGTGTACTTTTCATTTTTTTTTTTTTTTTTTTGAGGCAGAGCCTCAAGCTATCTCCCTGGGTAGAGTGCCATGGCATCACAGCTCATAGCAACCTCCAACTCCTGGGCTCAAGCGAGTCTCCTGCCTCTGCCTCCCAAGTGGCTGGGACCACAGGCGCCCGCCACAATGACTGGCTATTTTTTGGTTGCAGCCGTCGTTGTTGTTTGGCGGCCCGGGCTGGATTCAAACCCACCACCTTAGGTGTATGTGGCTGGCACCTTAGCCACTTGAGCCACAGGTGCCGAGCCCTTTTCATTTTTTAAAAATCTTGTTAAGGTGTGTTTTGTGGCTCAGGATGTGATCTACCTTGGTGAATATACCACAGGATCTTGAGAAGAATGTATGCTCTACTATACTGCATGAAGCACTCCAAAACCGTCATTCCCTAAACTTCACTGATACTTCAATTAAATTACCCCCTTGATGATTTTATGCATGATGTATCTATTAAGAATTTAAAAATGGATGTTGAAATGTCCAGCTCTACTAGTGTAGTTGTTTATTTCTCCTTGCATTTTATCAGTGTTTGTCTCCTGCACGTGACATTCTCTTTTTAGGTCTCCTGTATGTGACATTCTATTTTTAGGTCTCCTGCATATGACATTCTATTTTTAGGTCTCCTGCATGTGACATTCTATTTTTAGGTGCATAAATGTTGCAGATTGTTGTCTTCTTGGAAAATCAATACCTTTACCATAGTGTAATATTTCACTTTACTGTTGGTGATTTCTCCTTTTCCTAAGTCTCTAAACATGCCTACTTCACCTTTCTTTTGATTAATAGTAACGTGACAGCTTTTTCTCCATCCCTTTACTTCTATCTTATCTGTGTCATCTTATTTAAAGAGAGTTTCCTTTAGGAAACATGTAGTTGATGTGCTTTTATTCTTTCCTAACAATCTGGAATTGGAATGCACTCGTTTTACTTAATATAAACATTAATGTATATTGTACATATTTAAATGTGAACAGTCCAGTCATATTTAAAGTGGTAATTAAGACAGTTGGATGAACATTTGCCCTGGTTATAACTGTTTTCTGTCTGTTGCGCTTGTTCTATTTCTTCCGTTTTATAATCTCACCATAGTTTTGTCTTTTGGAGTTTTTACTAAGCATGTTTTCTTAATCCATTTTCACTTCCCTCTTTATATGTAAAATATATATATATATATTTTAATTAGTGATTGTGCAAGACTGAACTATACTCTGATAGCTAAGCTGAGTCCACTTTCATATAAGAATGTTCAATATTTTTACATGTTGGAGCTGAAACTGAAGGTTTTATATTCACATTTTAATGCCTAAAACTATTTAATGTGCTGAGTAAGTTAAAAAGATAAAAGCTGTGAGTGTTTTTTTTTTCGTGTGTGTGTGTGTGGCACATATCTACCAAACACTAGAAATGGATAAGAAATTATCTTTAATCAAGCAATATTTATTAATTTATAAATCACTTATTTGGTAAAATTTTTCTCTATATTAATTACATGTTCATTTTTCTGCATTTTTCCAATATTTGTTGGCATAAATATGGATTATCTTGTCAAATAAGTCAAATGAAAAGGCATGTAAAGGGCAGTTTTGTAAAGTGTAATTTCAGGTTTGTAAGATAGATAATTGCTTAGGAGAAATAGAGGTTTGCTTTCCACTAAATGATGTTATTACTTGATTTGTTAAGTAATCGTGGTGCTTTTGAAATAAAGGTGATTTCTAAAGTGTTGGAACTAATATTCCTGAGTATACGCAGAATCCAGTAGCATAGAGATCCAGCAATGTGGATTATACACAGTGGCGAGGGCAGGAGAGAGAAGCATGGTCCCTTCTACTGGAGTTAGTGCTCAGGCTGTGAGGTGCTGGCATGAAGCGTGTTCCTGGCCTTGGCTTCTGCTAGACTTAGTCATTTAAGTTTGTTCCTTGAAATAGGGGCTTTCTGAAGTCTTGACCTTGCTTCCTATAGTGGACAAATCAAGAATAAATGTAATTGCAAAATGTAACAATGAGAATTTGACATGTACTGAAAAATAATAGGATAGTCTGAGATTCTACCATGACTGAACCATTGAAGCACATGTTCAATGCCTTTTCACCAGGACTTCCTTTCCCTAGGGATAAAACGATCTCTTCATTCACAAAAGACATGCCTTTTGGTCAGTACAATTTCACTTATAGATGTAAGGTTTAAAATTAATACTTTGCATTTTATAGAGGTATCAAATGTGATATATACATACTCCTCAGTGTCATCATTCTCGAAAACGAATCTGTCTAGTTATGTTCCCTTTAGAACTCACCGCTCCCCCGGACCTCCCCCTCCTAATCTGCCTGGCGTCCGTTACTTCCACACCATCGCCAATAGGCAGGACCCAAATGAGACTCTCTGAGGGCTGAAAAGTAACCTAGTGTTTTCATGAGAGCATTTAAGATGAACATATTTGGTTTAGCTCATTTTATTTACTGAATTTTGAATATTTGGCAAATTTTTTAGAAAGTTTTCTTACTTTTAGTAAAACATTGAGACTATATGGCAAACCATTAGTAGATGGTTAAACTAAGTTTATGATAAATTAATGATGATTCCTAAAAATATAACTCTTCTAAAAATGATATATTTAACCAATATTTTAAATCTACAAATTATCTCATAAGCATTGGTTTACTATTCTTTTGATCTATTTTTGTTAATGCTATTAATTCCTATAAAGATAATTATGAATGACATAATTGTTTCTTAAAAATGGAAAGAATGTTCATTGTTCATTTACATAAAGATGAGAGTTTACAAAGTAAACAATTCATAGAGGAATACAGGTTCAATTATTGGCTATAAAAGATACAGATATGTCTAATCCAAAATAGCAGAATTCAATCATGGAAATACAACCTATCACTTACCACAGTTTTAACAATCATATGGAAGGAAAGAAAAATTATATGGTGAAGTATTTTCAGAATATTTCCCCGTTCCTCACCAACTGACATACACTCCGACTGTTATCTCCCTAATTTCTATATTAACGACTGTGACAGGATGTTTTAGAATTGATATTCAATAAAGTACAAGAAAACGAGCTTATAAATATAGATCCCATTCAAAATTATTTTTGTTGACTCTATTTTTCTACTGCTGATAGCGTTAATTCAAATAATGAAAAAATATATTAATAGTATTAATAGCATTGCGCACAACTCTAATTCTTTTAATTTCTCATCTATCTTAAGATATATAATTTTATATTATTGTTTTCATAACTTTTCTCTGGATAGTATATGATAATCTACTATCAGAATTAAGAATATCTGTGACTGGGGAGGCACCTGTGGCTCAAAGGAGTAGGGCGCTGGCACCATATGCCAGAGGTGGTGGGTTCAAACCCAGCCCCGGCCAAAAAAAAAAGAGTATCTGTGATTAAGTTATAGTTTCATTTCTTTCATTGAATAATCAGCAAAGGAACAGCTGTACCCTTAATGTTTTATGATAAACACATGATAATAATTGTTCTGATTATTGTAAGAGCATATTCAGAAGCTCTACTCTGTGGTTCCATTCTTTTTTTTTTTTTTTGAGACAGAGCCTCAAGCTGTCCCCCTGGGTAGAGTGCCCGTGGCATCACAGCTCACAGCAACCTCCAATTCCTGGGCTCAAGTGAGTCTCCTGCCTCCACCTCCCAAGTAGCTGGGACCACAGGCGCCTTCTACAGTGCCTGGCTATTTTTTGGTTGCAGCCATCATTGTTGTTTGGCGGGCCTTGGCTGGATTTGAACCCACCACCTTAGGTGTATGAGGCTGGTGCCTTAGCCACTTGAGCCACAGGTGCTGAGCCTGTGGTTCCATTCTTGTTGTAATAGTGGCCTCTGTTGCAAAGGACATATTGGAATATCTTACCTCCAGAACATTATTCTCAATAGATTAAATCACAAAATGACAAACCTATTTTCTTCCTTATCATCAATATGTGGCCCCTAAAAGTATGATTAGTAATAAGTTTCATTTTATTTGGTATGCCCATTTTTATGTACTTGTCCTATTTGCAATGAAGTGTTAAACTGAGAAACACATATTCTAGGAAATACAAATAATAATTGGAACTGAATCTAACGTCAGTGAACATACATTCTTGGTTGGGAAATATAAAACATATGTATTCACAAGGAGACCCAACAAAACGCAGGGGCGTCTATCTCCATTATTTTGTGAACATCATCTAATCTGCCATAAGAGAAATAAAAATAAATTTATATCAGAGTTTAGAGAAGGAAACATTTATTTTGAGTATCGTAATAAACGATGGTTTTGAAAAGGTGAAGCCTAGAAAGACCCAAGAGAGAGAAACATTCTTATTTTATCTAATACGAATTTGGAGTGTTCAGTAATTAGTCATTGTGTATAAATATTTAATGTTCCTTAACCCCATCTAATGCCAATTTTATATGGAAATAAGTCATTCAACATATTCAAATAAACGAGACATTTCGTAATATTAGATATGTTTTAATGTTTAAATCTGTAAAACTCGATTTTAGTTGAATTGTTTAAATTTCAAATTGCAGTCTACTTAATATTAGACTATCCATCATGGTGGGTTATAAAAAAAGACAGGAAATGGTAACATTTTCTACAAACATTCCCCTTTGATATTAGCTTAACCTCAAATGGGAGAGAAGAGGAAACAATAAGTGTGTTGTGGCTGAAAAAAGGGAAAAAATATACAGTTCTACCAAAATGCAATGCTGGTGTGTGATTGCCATTTCCTCAGAAACACGACGTCATTTGTCAGTGTTGCCTTCTTATTGATCATGGATTTGAAAGCATCGGAAGAGATACTGCACTTTGGACTTAGATGCATGTTGGTTATTTTTTGAAGTTATTACTGTAGTTTCCCAGACACGATATTGTATTAGCAATGATTCTGAAAGACTTTCATCAAAAGAGAAAAATATATTGGAAAGCAGACAACTTCTTGTTATTCCTCATATCCTATTGTCGTCCGTAACGACTGAGTGCCGAGCATGTGGAATTGGTCCTCTGTCAAAAAGGGAAAATCAATAGCACTGGCCTTCCTTTTAGAATTGAGAGGACTCTCAGGATGCGTGGAGCATAGGCCTTGTCAATTATTTATTTTTTTAGATTGATGTATGCTGAACGAAATATCATTGTGTAGGAAATGACTGCTTGGTGAGTACTACAATTTCCTTCCCCTTTTATTTTTTAGAAAATAATTGAAGTCACTTTTCTCTGTGAGCAATGCTTCTTTTAGAGTGAGGATTCAAAGTTATTCCATTGTGCACCTGAATGAGACCAGTTGTCATGGACATTTACAGCAAGCAGCTGAGAGGAAATGGAATATTCTAGTACCACTGAGAGCCCCATACTCTGCAGACAGCCTTCAACCACACATTATATGAAATATTCTATATTCCCTGAAAAGCCTGCTGGCAATATGTTATGTTGCTTTATTTTATGACTGTTTCTATATTTTATTTTTTCACTGATACTTGCTATAATTCAGTTTATAGGTTAAATTATAGATTGACTTTGTTTGGTTTTTGAGTCTCACTCTGTCACCCTGAATAGAGTGCCACAGCATCCTACAGAGTTCCCAGCAACCTCAAACTCCTGGGCTTCCATAAGCCCCTGTCTCGTTCTCTCCAGTAGCTGGGACTACGGGCACCCATCGCTATGCTCACTAATTTTTCTATTTTGGGAATAGACTGGGTCTCGCTCTTGCTCAGGCTGTTGTCAAACTCCTGAGCTCAGGCAATCTACTCATCTCAAACCCCAAAGTGCTAGGATTACAGGCATGAGCCGCTGCCCGGGCACCAAAGTATTCTTAAATCACAATGTACAATGCTTGAAGAAAATCCAAATTCATTAGTCAAACATAACACATAAAGCTAAGTAAGTTACTGTATACAATTATGTTCTATAGTTGATATTTGAAAATGTTTGCTATGTCAAATCACTCTGAAATACATATAATGAGATATAAACCTGAATCAAGGTGTATAGAATGAGAAGTCCCTAAGAGGGCATTAAGGGGAACGGAAATTGGATATGTTTTCCCCTAGGAAAAAAATATTATGACCTCTATGCTCATCATACCCAATGCTTTAAATTATTTAATGCTCCATTTACCTATGTTTATTTTTAAACTTCTTTAAAATATCACGTTAACCTTTATTTCTCTTTATAATTAACTGTTGGTCAAGATCCAAATACTAGGCTTGGCGCCTGTGGCTCAATCGACTAAGGCGCCAGCCATGTACACCTAAGGTGGTGGGTTCGAATCCCCAGCCCGGGCCCACCAAACAACAATGATGGCTACAACCAAAAAATGGCCGGGCATTGTGGCAGGCGCCTGTGGTCCCAGCTACTTGGGAGGCAGAGGCAGGAGACTCGCTTGAGCCCAGGAGTTGGAGGTTGCTATGAGCTGGATGTCATGGCACTCTA